>PKRV01000109.1:2445451-2519450 GCA_003709505.1 Hyphantria cunea
TTTTTTTTATATTTAAGCTGCCAAAATGACTCTGCCCTGCCTGATGGAAAGCATGAGCAGAATCCAAGAGTGGTGGTCACCATCCTCAATGCGAAAAAGAACAATGCAGCATGGTGACCCACACTATGGCGGCCTGGGGGGAAGGGGGATGGTGAGGGGGATAGGGGGCGTTGGATTGGGGTATGGGCCTCCGGTATCCTCACTCACTCGATGAAACACAGCGTAAGCGCTGTTTCGCACCGGTTTTCTGTGAGGCCGTGTTATCACTCCGGTCGAGCCGGCCCATTCATGCCGAAGCGTGGCTCTCCCACGGTAGACTAATACTAAAGGATTTCGAAGTTCTGTCGGAAGAGTATTGTCGAACTTTTAAGGGCTCCATCCACAGTCCATTACATTTGAGGACGTCTATTCAACGTCACCTTCAATATCTAGGAGAAGACTGCAAACGACTGTTTTTAATGTTATTATTCGTCTTGGATAATCGGTAAAATATCGGTTTTGTAAACCTTATTACTGTATAATAATTAAATAAAATATGTTAATTGTAATTAATACACACGGGCAACTATAATATGCAAAATAAAATGGCTTTTAAATTTAAATCTCCAACTTTAATGTGCTTCTATTTTTAACTGACACAACGATCAGTGTTTTTACCTTCTGATGTGATGTTTTGATTAATACGAAGTGTTTGTTAATTAACAAATTGTTAAACTTATTTTTTTTAATGATAGGGGAGCAATTGATAAGGTAAATTAATGATAGTGAAAACATTAAATTATAAATAAGTTAATTTATTACTTTTTGTAAACTTGAAAAGATTACGTTATTTTACTAACAATAGTTCAGAAATCATATTACTAAACGTAAAAACTTTTTATACTATCTTTTCTAGTCAATCGTTTAAAAACATGACACATTTAATTCACGGCCGTTTGTTCCAGTCAGAGCCATTGCGATGTTAAGCAGTTGTAAATAAAAACTAAAAAGTACGTATTCATTACGTACTTGTTTGTGGAGAAACTGTTCTAGATAACAATGGCCTCTTATAATGAACCTTAATACATAATCATGTACTGCCGAAATGTTCAATTAACACCGCATTTCACATTAACTGTAATTATATCTTATATTTCTAATAATAATAAATATTTTGGGCATCTCACACAACGCTATCTAGTCCCAAACTAAGCAGAGCTTGTATTATGGGTACTAGACAATTGATATAATTATATATATACCTTTTTTTTGTAAATACTTTCATATCATACATATAAAACACACAAACACATTCGCGGCAGTTTTGTCACGCCAGAATGTCGGTGACGCGGTGACATGAACTCATAAGATTTTTTCGTACCAAAAAGTGCGCGGCTATAAGGGTTTTTACTTCAATAATAATTATAACCGCTTTTCCAATAAAAACATTCATGTGCTACCATAGAGGTCTTCAAATCCTGAATTTTGACATATCACGATATCAATTTGACATGAGTTGGAGATCGTTTTTTTGTTCCAGCGAAAGACGGTCCCCATTTTGTCATTTTTTATATTTTTTATCATTTACTTCTTTTGATGATATGGCAACCAGCCGGATCAGCTATTTCTGACAATGTCAAGTATTTAATGTCTTCAATTCTAAGTCTTCCGAGTCTTCAAGTCTTGGTCGTGATGGAATAAATGATAAAAAATATAAAAAATGTGGATGACATGAAATGGGGACCGTCTTCCGCAAAAACAAAAAACGATCTCCCGAATTGCGATTCCTAACAATGCTCATCGTTATCTATCTAAACGAATGCTTTGTTAATGACGTAATCATATGGAATAGTGATTTTTACTTCAGTTATGTCATAACAACAGACTAGCTGTTACTTTGTTGAGTAATTTTAATTACTCTATGTACTTTTTCGCATAACTTGTGTGACCGGATTTTAGCAAGTGCGCTTAACATTTTCATGTTCTGGTTATTGTTACATACTATAGCAGAAACTACTTTAAAACGTGTTTCTTTATTTGTTTCCTACTTATATTTCTGTACATATTTTATAAATTTATTTTCCATCCATGAATTTTGCACAACTTTTAATTCTATGTCAGCCATTTTTTTCAATCAACTTTATATCAGATTTTTTCACGTTATTATTAAAGAAATCAAACAAAAATAGTTAATAAACTCTAATATACGTTTGTAATGTATATTTCGTTTAAACTTATCACATATTTGTAGAAATAAATATTCCAAAAATCATTTTATGTACATATGTCTCTATTCTTTCTTTAAAAAATGACATAAATAAACACCGTAAAATTTGCTTAAATTTGCGATATTCTACTTTTAAACACAGAAAAGTTATTTTTAAAATAAATAAAAAGGCGGCCATTACTTATTTAATTATAAGTCAGAAATAAAGCGTAAAGTAAAATAAAAATGTTTGAGTTGAGAAAATCTTTTTTAAAGTCATAAAAACTAAATATTAATAACAAAAATTTTTTTTTAATTAGTGCACTCATATGTAGGCGTCGTTAAGTTAATTATACCATAATATGATTAATTTTTCACACTTTACAATGCAACATAGTTTTTAACACATTTTATTAGGATTACTTTTAGAATTAATTCCTTGAAGGTCTTTATTTGCTTGAATTTAATATCTCCCCTAAGAACCTAGCATATTGGTATTAAGCATGAGTTTTTATATCAACCAATGCCTGAGGGGAATCTTTGAATCAGCTCAGATTTCCTTTTGCGGTGTCTCTAAATAGTTAACATGCAATGTTATGTTTCTGTTGTATTTTTTTTTCGCGCAATAAATGTTATTGTTATTTCGCTTTAATAAGATTGTTGTGTTGTGATAAGTTTAAAGAGTTTTAGTTAGAGTTATACCTCCTTTCTAAGGCGAAGAACAAACAACATTGGACTTTAAAAGCTGTTGAAGCTGAGCTTTCGAATGAGAAACTTAAAATTGTGATTTACTGATTAACGGTATGTTAATCGGGAATACCACATGCTTGTAAAATTTCTAAGCCTAAGTAATTCCTCTGCTAGACTGTATTACTTGATTAACACCCAGAAAAATCGTTGGTGAAACGGCATTTGTTATATACATTCTTCATTGGTACTCCGCTCATATCCGGATTGGATCTTGGCATGATGATATAAAGTCTCTAGCCTTCCTCGATAAATAGGCTATCTAAAATTGCCAGAATTTTTCAAATCGGACCAGTACTCCCTGAGATTAGAGCGCTTAAGCAAACAAGTAACCTCTTCAGCTTTAAATATTAGTATAGATAATGTTCGTGTCAACTTTTTGCTCTCAATTAACTCCAATACTCAAGTTTCTTTAATAATGTGTGTTTTCTAGCGTGCCGAAGACATTATAGTTTACATTACGTTTTGATTAATAGAAACCGAGCATGATTATGATGTTACAAACGACGTATGGTCTTAACCCTCTCCTGAGATGAGACCTGAGCCCAGCAGCGGTTGTTGATAATGATGATTGATGAACATGATAGAAAAGATGTGGAAGCAGTTGCATGTGTCAGTTTCATAACTTGCTGTTAAATTCCTGATATTGCAATTATCTGTAGAATAGTTTCAAATTTGATTACACAAGTCTCCGATAGAGATTAATATGACAGATAACCATACATGTTTATACTAGTGTGGAGGAACGGGTAACATATTCCTCCAACACAAAGGGAGGATCCTCCGACCAGGCGAGGTGATCATGCCTGGCGGGCCACTGCCCAACGGTTGATGTTGGGAAGTTGTATATATCTTAATCGGCGCGAGAACTTCTATTGCGCGATGCAGGATTGGTAGCTTCTTCGTGCACTACGTTACTCCGTAGTTCAGTGTATCTTCAGAGGATGGCGTTGTCATATATTTATGTTGACGCTGTATAAGGAAGTCGCCACACTAGCAATCTTTGTCTATTTGTGTTACATAGCACATAACTATCTGAAACTTTACCTGGAACTGGTGAAACAGGTCCAAGGTAATGTAATATTTTATAATAGTGTATGATCATTATTAAGCATTAAACGCCCACGCATAGGTTTTTTATTTCGTAGTATTATATAGCCCCAGGGTGGTGTAGCGAAAAGTAGATAGTAGAGATTGCCAATGGCAAAATGCTGTTTTATTGATCTTCTTCATCCTTTTCCGCTATTCATTTGCTAGAAAACAAAATTAACCAAGAACAAGTTGAATATTAGAAGTATGAAAGAAATAAAATATGTTAGAAAAGATAAAAAGCACGCTCAAACAGATGTGAAACTAATAAAAATTTGGAATCAAGTAACGAATAATTTAAAATAAAAAAACCGCATGCTTAAATATCTGCCATCTTTATTAAAAACATTGAAGAAATTAAAAGATAGATTTTTTTAATTCTGTAGTACCCTATGTCACTCTCACGACTAAGACGAATCTATTGACACCACTCACAAAAATACGATAACCCGTATAGGTTCTAGAGCGTGCCAAAGAAATATATATATACACACATACATACCTACATACATTCGAAAAATATAACCCTTCTTTCGCAGTCGCATGAAAAACATGATTGAATTAATATTGAAAGTAACGGTTTCGGTACATAATTATGTCATATTGTTATTTTACTACCACTTCTTCAGTTTGACAGTACAGCTAAACAGTTGAGCCACGGTCCGTCAGATGATCACCTCGCCTGGTCTCCTCCCTTTGCGTTAGAGGGATATGACACCCGAGGATCCACATTTTTTTTTATATTTTTCATCATTAATTTCATCAGGATGAAGACTTGAAGACTCAAAGACTTAGAATTGAAGGCTTTAAATACTTGACATTGGCAGAAACAGCTGATCCGGCTGGTTGCCATCTCATCAAAAGAAGAAAAATAACTTATTTCTGTTTTCCACATCAAAATTATTTATACATTTAGTACCATGATTTTTTATGTCATTTATATGTATAAATATTAATATTTTTATTATGTGTACTGTTAATTGTATTTATTAATGCCTGTAAAAGTCATCAAATCAGTATTTTTTTATTGTCACTAATCAAAATTAAATTTTATTCCGGCTCTACCGAAGCTCTACAGCGCCCATTTCATGTCATCCACATTTTTTATATTTTTTATCATTTATTCCATCACGACGAAGGCTTGAAGACTCGAAGACTTAGAATTGAAGACTCGAAATACTTGACATTGGCAGAAATAGCTGATCCGGCTGGTTGCCATATCATCAAAAAGGTCTACAACAAAACCTTTGACAGTTTGTCTTTCAAAAACATGACATTGGCAAAATTGTGGTCACACCATAGAGCCATTAAATCAAAAGTTGAAGTTGAAGTTGAAGAATAACTTATATTGTCAAAAAACCATACCTTTACATCAATCTGTGTTTGACGGTCCACGCACTATCTGATAGCAATAATCTACTGTATAATTGCTATGATTAACTGAAGATACGGTACTTGCTCCTGGAATTTACTAATTAGTGTTTTTCTATTAACAGCCATCGAGAACGTCATGTCACTCGATTGAAAGTGTTGTATTTTACTATATTTTACGGTTTTGTCTCGACATTGTGACGGTTTTTATAACGATTAGAGCATTTCGTTTGTGTTTTGCAAGAGAAAATGCGTACACTGATTATATTAAACAATAAGTATGCATATTAATTATTAAAAACAAAATTTAAATCTTTATTTATTAAAAAGACAATTCTCAGCTATCACGTAGGAGACTTTTCAGAGAAACGAACTTTCTCTGTTCACATTACCAGTTCAAAGTTAACACAATTTGATGACACCATAATCCACATGCGCGTTTCTTTTTCATTATTTTCACTTAAAACAAGACAGACAGCTGATTCAATATTAGCATAACAAGTACTCCTACAGTCGGTGTTGCTAGCGTAAAATTCAACGCACCCATACCGACCTAAAAAACGTTCATTGGATCCGGGAAACAATAGGCCGAGAGTCACTTCCGTCTGCCAAAGACGAACCGAACCCACCTCCGATGAATACCAATAGATTTAACATACATTCATACTCGGATAAATGTGAAAGGTATGCTGTAGCATAGAGTATATTTAAAATATACGAAGTCTGAAACTAGTCGTATTTTCGCAATTGTATATTCTGAGTTCGCAGTGACCTCAAGAGTAAGGCTTTCTACCCGCACGTTCACTGCTTTTGTAATTTAATCAGAGGGTCAGCAGATAAATAATGAAATGAAAGTAATTATTTTAACGGACTATCGAATGTTGTAAAACTTTGTTTATAGATTAACTTAAAAATACAGATATTCGTAGTAATCTACCATTAAAAAAGGGATGTATGTATGACCCCGTATGTATACTCCATATCTATGTACATAGATAAATGATGAATTTTAAAATGAAAAAGTTCAACGGAATGAGAACCTCCTCCTTTTTGTAATCGGTTAATAATAATAATAAAAGAGAGTGTGCCCCTACTGATAAATAAATAAAATATTTCGGCCATCTTACACACAACGCCATCTAGTCCCAAGCTAAGCTGAGTTATGGGTACTACACAACTGATATATATACATATATACTTTTTTTTAATACATACATATTATACATAAAAAATACCGAAACTCCTAAAGAAACATTTGCAGATCATACAAACATTTGGTCCGACCCGGGAATCGAACTTGAGAGCACCACAAAGGCAGTCAAATACTAACCTATCGTCTTGAAAACTACCAATAAAAAAAAACCAGTCCAATGTTGGACAAAGGCTTCTATGTATAAAAGAGGCTTCGGCCGACTACACCACACTGTCCACACGGATTGATGTAGGGTTTTGAAGTTTTTCTTCTCTTTGTCGTGCAGTTGTCCTGTGTTATGTAATATGTTTCCTTAGATTATTTCTACGGTACCCATGGGAAGAATAATGCTGGTAACACTGTATTCTTAATCTGACAACGCACAGAGTATAAGTCTGCTTAAGGTAAGATCGTTTTTTGTTTTTTCGAAAGACGGTCCCCATTTCATCTCACCCACATTTTTTATATTTTTAACATTATTTTCATCACGACGAAGACTTTAAGACTCAAAGACTTAAGATTTGAAGACTTTAAACACTTGACATTGACAGAAATAGCTGATTAGCTGGTTGCTACTTCATCGAAAGAAGTCTGCTTAAATAAAATTCTATCAACAACATTGTCTACTAAAACCTAAACGTCACTATTCGTAAAAGTTATGAGACTTAATTTTTTTTTATATTTGTCATACACCATAATATTTCTCCCTCGTAAAAAAATACGGATTTTATACTACTGTTACTGCATTACAGGAGAGCACTTTAAATTATACAAATCATGTTATTAGAAATATTATAAAATAATGTACACAAATGACTGGTGAGAAACGAAATTCCGCCGTTTCTCTACGACTACGAACGAGCCACTTGATGAGAAGTGGAAGAACCGCCAATGGTTTCATTTATTACGTCACTGTCGTTCACTAATACATATTCCGTTTCATCTGACATTCTAAAACAAACACTGTAGAAGTGTAAAGCAAAACATACTCAAAGAAGAAAGGTTCGCCTTCCTACGCGAATTGTTAATTTAAACTCGACCTTACATAATATAGAATAATGTATAGCTTGATGTTTAGTTTGTATTCAGTCAAGGGCGCTGTCAATCATTTAATGACAACCGTGTCAATATTCTGTATAAATTATACAGTATCTACTAATATTCAATATTGGTTATTGAATATTAGCAGATGCTTTTGACTGCCTCGCTGGTAGTGGTAGGCGTATACGACTGCTGTGCTTGAGGTCTCGGGTTTGCAAATATTTGTTTCGGTGTTTGGGAATTTTTATTAATATAATATGTAAAATGTGTATAAAAAGTTTATAAGAATTTATATTAGTTGTCTTGTATCCATACTACAAGCTTGGGACTAGATGGCGTTGTGCATTAAATATGGAAATCGAAAATATTATATAAGGAATATTTATTTGTTAATTGGTTTCCATTATGATTTTCACTTACCGTTATAGCCAAGAAATTTTCAAAGGATAATCATAGGCTTCATAGCTAATAATGGAATATAATTGTACCTACATATGTACATAATGCTGATAAATTGAACGACTGAGGGAGCAATTACGCAAGATAATATAATAAGCAAAGAGAAGGATAACTTGAAGCAAACCCTTTACAAACTCGTCTGGCTAGTTTTTTTGTATGTAATAGAGGGCACAGGAGCGTATGTACCGCCTGATGGTAAGCAATTATTGCCCGTGGACACCCGCAACACCAGAGACATCAAAAGTGCGCTTCTGGCCTTTGGGGGTTGGGAAGAGGGGTTGGGGTATGGGCCTAGAGAATCCTCACTCATTCAGTGAACCACAGAGCAAGCGCTGCTTCATATCGGTTTTCTGTAAGGCCGTCGTTCACTCCGGGCGAGCCGGCCCATTCATGCCGAAGCGGTCTCCCACGGTATAAAGTGTAAAGTGTAGTATAGAAGGCCACAGCCCACATCCTAAGGAGAGATCATCATATATATATCCTCACATATCCAGCAGTGGACTCGTAAAGGCCGTTGATGATGACGATGACAGATACATTGCATAAAGCGGATACAATGCTTTAGAAATCATCTACCACCTAATCTTTGACTATGGCAGAGCTACATGTTACAGATGTACATTTAAAAATTATCAATGATACAATAAATAAGTAGATATTTGAATGTATTACTCTTCTTTCGTTCCTCATTTTTATAATTTTTTTAATTTAATTATTTATATACCATATACAGAAGTAATATTCAACCTATCAAATAATCAGTGTTGAACGCTATAAAATGTACAAAATGTCAAGTAAAATAAAGGTTACACAGTACGTTAGCACAGTATGGCTTAGTGAGATGCTTTTTCACGCCCTGCTTAAAGGACCCGGGATCATAGTCGGAGAAAGACACCTGTTCTGGTAGTGAATTCCAGGTTACTAACTAATTAGCACATTAAGCAAAAGCCGTTTAGTTCAAGAGTGTATGCCTGCTCTCTAAACTGGTGACTTCCAAGGCTAGCACGTGTTTTTATGTAGTCATGTAGTTCGGCCGCGGCTTCACCCGCATTTAATAAAGAGTATCATATGTTACTTCTAATATCTCCAAGAATATTTGTATAAAGTGTCACGATTATTGCTTAAGTAGTTTTCACGCGAAAGCGTAACAAACAAACCTATATTCACATTTATAACATTAAAATAGTATGATAACGCGATCCCGTTGATCCTTTTTACTAAAGATACATCATGGAACGGGAAAGTTCAAAAGTTTCTATTTTTTATCGAGCTGGGCATAGAAAGAATATCGAACTGGGCATAAAAAGAACATCACAATTTCTAAGGGCATGTTATGTTGCACCTTAATTGAACATTCGAGTGTGATGTTTGTACAGAAAGTGAAAATCGTTTCCGTCATTATGTACTAGACCTGTTATGGCAGTCGAAGATTTCTTTTTTCGCTGTTTCTAATACGCTATTTACGGCACCAGTTGTTGAAAAATTTATGTCCAGATTCATCTGGACATAAGCTGACACTTGACTTAACACTGAAGTGTTAAGAAATTGAACCTTTGGAAAATTGCTGAAGAGCAAATTTAAACACATCTCTATATTTATATACCTCCTTTTCAAGGAAGGGCCTATTAAGCAGTGGCTAGTCCACTGCTTAATAGGCCCTACAGTGTTGATTCAGTAGTACGTATTGTTCTCCTTTCCAAGTAGAATAACATCTAAACAAATTTCCATTTTTCTCTGTGCAGCACTATAACTTATAATAAAAAAAACATTTATTTTTAAATAATTTCGTATTTATTATAACATAATATAATATTGTTTAAAATGATTAAGTTGTGGATCGATTGTTATACAATTGGCAAATAAAAATAATATAACTAATTAACGAATAACTGTTGTAAGTATCATAAGTAAATCGGGGATGGTGAACAGCCGCAACCGCAAGGCGGACCAGGTTGGAAACAGATAGGAGACGGAGGCGGGGGTTGTAGACAGAAAGGTTCTATCTGTGGAGGTTGTATACACATTGGAGGTGGTTGTGGAGGTTGCACGCATACTGGAGGCAACGGAGGTGGTTGTACGTTGATTGGAGCTGGTGGCGGCGGCTGGACACACATAGGCGGTGGAGGAGGAGGTTGTACATTTATCGGCGATGGTGGTGGCAGCTCAATCACTAACGGCTGTGGCGAAGGAGGCTGTATCATCATCGGCGGTAACGGAGGCGGCTGGACAGGCATCGGTGGTAACGCAGGCGGGTGGATCATCAGTTGACCTAATGGTGGGGGTTGTACAACGATTGGTGGTGGAGCAGGCAACTCGATGACGATTGGGGGCGGTAAAGGTAATTCAATCATGAACGGTGGAAGGACAGGGGGATTAACGTACATGGGCGGCGGAATTGGTGGATTTACACACATGGGAGGTAATGGAGGAGGAGTAACGCAAATTGGAGGTATCGGTGGCGGAGTTACGGTCAAAGGCGGAGATGGAAGAGGATTTACAACGAGCGGCGGTGATGGAGGGGGTGTGACTGTTAATGGTGGGGGTAGAGGAAGCTCTATCATCATAGGAGGTAAAGGTGGTGGTGTGACGCATAACGGGGGTTGTGGGGGTAGTGTGATGTAGATTGGACACGAAGGGGGTGCGGGTATATTTAGAGGAGGTGAACAACAAGAGCATGGTGGAGCTGGTGCTGCATATTGGCTTGATGGGGACAATAATGTAGCTGATGATGTACAAGGATCGTACAAATAATACTGGGCGTTTACTCCACACTGAAATAAGATAAAAATTATTCATATATCTTGTTAACAAACTACATTACAATGGCAGCATTGACGAAGTAAAGCTGTGTTATTAGAACTTGCACCTCTAAAAGAGCTGTATTATAATCAACCTCCTACGATAGCGACAATCATCCGTCTTTCAAAGGATGCAACACTAAAATCAAAAAAATTATTGTAAAAAAAATGTCATCAGCTATCAGCTATTGTATCAGATACATTTCGGACATTGCGTATTTATGGCCAACTAGATAACCAGCAACTAAATATGTAACCATCATTAAATTATTTGTTGATTTTGAACTATAGTCCTTGAGATTAGGGTATTCAACTAAACAAACAGAAAAACAGACAACCCTTCAGCTTTATAATTCTAATATAGATATGGCGTACAAAAAACCAAGTGATATTGATTAAAAGTTTGTCTTATAAAAGAAAAAAAAGCAATAAATACCTGAGCTACGGCCAATAATAAAAACAGGATCATGTTGCTGCCCACCTCTACGGGTGACGAATGTTCTTGAACTTGGCCAATTTGAAAAACTCCATCGTTTTATACTAACATATTACTCCAGAAATTTGAGCAACATCGATATAAAATATGCAATCTGATTAACAAATACTACATTGTTTATCGTTGTTTTTATCGCTAGTGTAATGCAGAAGCTTAGTTAAATGAAATAGTAATTTGTCACGTTTCAAGAGTTCGATAACAGAGCTTCTAGAAATACTAGAATAATTTGTTTTCTGTCATACATTCTTGAAATTAAACTCACTTGTACTTTTATTCCACTGCTATATGACCCCCGCAACCTCGTCTTCCCATCCTATTTTTATTATTTTAATGTCCACTGCTGGACGTATACAGCAGTAGATTGCAATAGGCTGATGATGATGAATTAGTCTGTGTAAAATTTCTCAGTATTCCTATTTACTTTATCTAAACCCATGTTATAAATCCTCTATATAATTTCTGAAACAGCTAGCTTATTACCAACATTAAACATCCTTTTTCATAGTAACCATAATATCATCCGAACGATTGTTTAAATAGAGATCGTTTTTTGTTTGTTTAAAAAACGGTCCCCTTTTCATCTTGTCCACATTTTTTTTTAAATTTTAATTATTTCATCACCACAAAGACGGCTTATTTATCTCAAATTATTTTTTTAACACAGTACCATAAAGGCCGCTAGAGGGCGCCGCAATAGATTTAGTGACACGTCATATAGCCTATAACCAGCGGACGGTTAAGGCGCTTCTAACGATACCTCATTTGTTCAGTTCTATTTGGTAGTTGAGGAGCTATGAGTATGAGGGAACAGATGAACATACATACATAGCCTGTCAAAATCTCAAATTCATAAAGGTCTGGTTACTTTGTTCTTGTTTTATACAAGTTCAGCGGTAAGGCTGAGCTTGTATATTATATTGTATAGTATATTGTATATAGATAGTAAAGATCGTGCGATTCCAGATACAAGTTATTGTATGTGGAATCGCACGATCTTTTATAGTAGGAATTAATATAATATTCCTTCTGTCTTTCTTTTTAATGCAGCAAGAATCTAAGTCCATGGTCAGGAATGAACAAGATTTTTTATCAACATAAATAGTCATGACGTTCCATAAAATTAATATACTCTTTTCTTCCAGCATGGCGGGCTCCGGGGGCCTGTCAGAGTGGAGTGAGGGCGCCTGCGTTTGGTTCCAGCCGGCAGGTGCGCCCACTCCGCTACCTGGTGAGCTTGTAGAAGTGCATCGAGCCGCCAGAGTACTCCTAGTGTCCGCTCAGATCAATGGGCAGGTAAGGCGTATCTCTATTATAGTACAAATATTAACATGAACGAGTTGACAGCAAAATAACCTGCCAAACATACAACAATACTTCAGAAATTTATGTCAATCTATCGACATCTCTAAAACTGATAATCAGAGAGTGTTAAAATAATATACGAACACTCTCAAGGATAACCCTCCTTCTGGTTGAGGCTGGTAAAAAAATATATTTAAAAAAAAAAAAAAAAATATATATTCCGGATGGCGTAAGAAAGCGGTTCCCGGATCCCTCCCGTCTCAGGCGCAGAGTGGCACACCGTGGTGGTTTAGTGGGTAGTCTGGCTGGTGTCAGCCAGGAGTCCCACACGAAGTGAACCCCCTGTACCCGCAGGGGGGGAGCGAAGTGCGTAAAGGCATTCCACCACGTCAAAAAAAAAAAATGGTAAAAAAATATATTAAAAGAAACGGAATAATGATATTTAATTGTACTCTCTCACAGAAGACCAACTTAAAATGACAGTATTCGTGTTGTAGTGTTTCGTTTGTGAGTGCGAGACCGGAGGCTTGCTGATGCAGGGAAATCTAAATTGGCCACCATAGTATGGGTCACCATGCTACATTGACGGCATAGTCAATGAAATCTGACTACTACTCTTGGATTCTGAGTAAAGTCTTATTGTCAGGCTCATACATGAAAATAATGAAAATGTGTATTTACAAAAATGTCAAAATACATTTAGGGTTAAAAACTAGAACGTCCAGTATATTCTTCTTTATGTTTTATCTTGGTTACAAACTCTTGCTATCTGCTGCTGATCAGTTAATGTAAGCACTCAAGTGAAAAACAGTCATTGACGTCATGATTGCATTGTCAACATAATTATAAATAATCAGCAAAAAGATAGAGAAAGTTATAAAAAATACGCAATTAAGTTTAGCATTTAAAAGCTTTTACATTTGACAAGGTATATAAAGGTATTACATTGTGTCTCCGAGGCACGGGTGTTAACATCCCAACTTCCAAACTTTGGATTCACAACATTTCTATAACTTTTATTTATTTATTTTTTTTGACAACTCCCGCATTAGGAATATACTTTCCTGTGTCGCGGGGATCTTTACAAACATACATGAAACGGACACAAAGTACACTCAGACTTAGAACAACAATTTATGGATCAAACAAAGTGTTGTCCCATGTAGGATTTGAACCCACAACACTTGGCGCAGTAGGAAGTGGTGTGGCGACCACTGAAACCACTAGGCCAACCGTGTAGTCTACTAGCTACTAACTAAACAGAATATCTGAATTCTTTGGTCCCGTCCCGGGATTCAAAAGCGAGATCAGCAGTCGTAAACCATTACACCAACACGACATTAGGCAATAATACTCGGTCAAAAACAAACACAGTACCTAGTTCTAATAGTCATTAGCGCAATCATTAACAAGACGTGCTTGCGTTAACATTGACACGTAATACTAAAGCTATTATATTATGTCAAAGAAAAAAACTCACATTCAAACAATGTTTTTAAAACAATAGAAATTAATGTCAGGTGTTAATTACTTTTTTATTTTATTTTCTTTTAATATGACAACTCCCGCATTAGGAATATACATCCTGTGTCGCGAGGGACATTACAAACATACATGAAACGGACACAAAGAACACCCAGGCTTTATGGATCACATGTTATTGTTGTCCCATGTAGGATTTGAACCTACACTTGATGCAGTAGGAAGCGTTGTGACGACCGCTTAAACCACTAGGCCACAGGGGCAGTCAACTTTCTTTTATAAAATTATAATTTCATACATTTACAGGCCTGTTAGTTTAGTTTAGTGGTTAATGACTGACTGGTAAGGTGGGTTGGGACTGGTGGGTTCTATTCTTTCCCAGGAACAATAATTATATGATAAGCGCGATATTTTTTTTGTTTGTATTCAGAGGTATACAGAAAATGATAAATGTATAATGTACACAAGGCGGAATTGTCTAAAGTAATATCTTTCAGGCAACTGTAGAATGGATCAAAAAGTATCAGATATACAGTAGTTGACGGTACAATGCGTTTTGAATAATTACAATATCTAATTTAATGTAAATCTAATTTCTAGTGAATATGAACTAGAAACACATGTATATCTTCATATATGCATATTCACACACACATAAATGTTATTTTTGATAGTAAGAGTAAGATGTATGAAGTTATTATTATTCAAGATTTTTATAAGAATTACTACGAGAACGTAACTTTGAAAATTCGTGGTTGAATAAAAATGGTTCCGATATTAACCTCACCTGTACTACAGATTCTGACGAGTGTTATGAAGGCATTTTTAGTTGAAGGTCGGAACTTGTTTTTTTATATATCTTACATCCGTCATCTACTAATTTTAATAGATGTGCAAAGGCCGCGTTGAAACCGACATACACAATATGTCTGTGACTTCACAAATATTCATGAAACGAACTAAAGGACACCATGATTCTAAACAATAATAATTTAAAGGATTGAACCCAAAACAGTCAGCACAATAAGCATGATGACAGTGACACTAAAATTGTGTATTTATCTGATGAAATAGGGTTCATAGAGTATAAAAATCGTGTTTATTTTCATACTTAGGGCGAGATTAATAGTTAATTAACAAAAATAAAACTGCAATCTGCCATGTTAAGTTGAACACCAATCGGAGCGAGTTACGTGCAAAACTCACTTTGTTTGGATGTAATCGATGATCACTTTACTGTTTTTAAGGGGCACTGGTTGACATATTGTGACGTCGCGTCTTACACTAACAGACGCCATGACACCACCGAGCGTTTTCTTGTGAATTTTAAACTTATAATTTAAATCGCATTTTTTTTCCGACTAAAACTTTTTTTTTATAGAAATACAACTGTTTTTGACAATAGGAGATACTTGCAAACATCATAAAACAGTTTTTTTTTAATTAGTCATCATGACTAATCGAAGTGGCCCGTGGACCACTTCGCCATCTGTGTCATTAACCGATACTAAATTTGAAAAGAGTTTTTTGTCCACTTTGATAAAGTATTTTAGTGTTAGATAGCTCACTTATCGAGCAAGGCCATAGGGTATATATTACATACTGCGACCAAAAGGAACTCAGTATCGATGAAAAATCTTGCAGAAACGGGTAAATTTATTCCGTTTGAAAGGCTCCTTTGTGCGTACGTCGTGCGCTGCGTAAAATTAAGTTTCGAGTACATAATGTATGAATTGTTTCTCTTTGAAAATTCTAAGATGTATATCTTTTAAAGTTGGTTCACTATACCCAATAATAAAAATATAACATCACGCTATCGCCAATAATAGACGCGTATGAGATTGCGTGTGTCAGCTTGTACTTAGGCTAAGTCAAATACAAATATGCACGTACATAGGTGATTGTAGTCTGTGGCCTGTGACCGAAAAAGGTAAGCGGCTGATCGCAAGGCCGCTAATGGAATGTTGATGGAATTTGAATGCAGCTTCTTCTAAACTTATGTGCGCCTAGTACTTTGGTTTAGAGTTATTTGTTATATATAATAAGAAAGAAATAATAATAAAGAAATATATTCAGACATTTTAACACACAACGCCATCTAGTCCCAAACTAAGCAGAGCTTGCGCTATGGGTACTAGAAAACTGATATTAATACTTCTATACTTTTTTTGTAAATACTTACATATTATACATAGAAAACACCCAAACTCCGAAACAAATATTTGCAGATCATACAAACATTTGGTCCGACTCAGGAATCGAACCCGAGACCTCTAGCATAGCAGTCGCATTCGCTACCACTGCGCCACAGAGGCAGTCAAATATATGTCAAAACTTTTATAATCCATACATAAAATTATTAATTCGAAAGTAACCCTGTCTATCGATCTGTCAGTTACGCTTTCACGGCTAAACCGCAGCACCGATTATAATGAAATTTGACATGAACATACTTTGATACTCTTTACTGCTTAATACACGATAACTGACTTATACGCGTGCTTAACGGGCAAAAATCTATAAAATAAAAGATTACTATTTGCGATTTTTTGTTAAATTAAGAAGACGTACGTACACGACTTGTTATTTTAATTTAGTTGTATATCGTAAAGTGCTACACAGATGTTAGATATTTTTGTATTGACCACGATAGCTTGGACTGATATCCCATTGACACAACATGTGCCACACAATGACAGATAACCACTTGCACTACGCTGAATTCTAATATTCACATCTAAGTAGGCACTGAAAGGGTTTAATCACTTCAAAAAGCTATAGGTACACCATGACAATTAAAAAAGACGTTTGCACCTTTCTACTGTATTGCATTTTTTTTTCATCTGAATAATAATTAATATTTATCTCTGATTGGAGATGGGTTTCGAATATACTATCAATACCGCTTCTCATCCCATGGCTGGCAACCAAGGAGCTTTTTACGCAACACAAAGCGTGATATTGTAGGCCAAAGCCTCTTTTCTACGGAGAGGTCTATGCTCAACAGTGGACTCTTAAAAGCTGTTGATAAAAATAACATCCAAAAGCCAAAGAAATGAAAAAATGTGGTATCCTCAAAAAGACGGTTTAAAGTAAGAGACCCACGCTTCGGCGCGAATGGGAAGGCTTGACCGGTGTAACACCATGGCCCTACAGAAAATCGGTTTGAAATAGCGTTTGTGCTGAGTTTCGTCGAGTGAGTGAAGACATCGGAGGCCCATACCCCAACCCATCTTCCTCCCCATCCCTCAAAGGCCAGCAACGCACTTGTAACGCCTATGATGTTTCGGATGTCCTTGGACGGCGGAAATAGCTTACCATCAGACGATACATCTACTCGTTTGCCTATACCATAAAAAAAACATACATATATATACACACATATAGCATATCAGTCATCTTAGGAGAGAATTAAAAAAAAAACAGCAGAAATTCCTCAAGACGTATGATTGGTACGCAATCGTTATGTTCTTGATCTCAATATAAACGGCCATGTCTAATGCACATTGTACATGGCCAATAGACCTTGTCCACGCTTACAATCGGTTCATTTTCTAAACAATTAATATTCAACACTTCCCGGGCTTGTAACACAGGAACTAATTCTTACGCATAATCTAATTAACTTTTCTGTTAAAAGACAGGGATTTCAAAGAAATAACTATTAATTTTTGTGAATTATTAGCGTGTGTAAGGACCTTGAAAACTATGCAGTTTGTTTGATGTTTTGAAGATTTTTTTTTAATGTTTCGATGACATCCAGAAATAAAGCTCCTGAAGTCAAGTGTCTGCCGCTGAACGCTTGCAACTCAATAAATAAATAAAATATTAAACAACAACAATAATAAATGTATTAGGTATGAAATAAATTAAATATTAATCAGCTAATTTGTGGAAGAAGAGTAGTTAATAAATAAAAAATAGTAAGGCCTACTTTTAGACTACGGGCCCGTGTCGAAAATTGATGGGTCATGTGAACCACCAGGAGACCTTTTTAGAAAGATACAGGGGCATAAAACAATAACATTCAGCACTATGCCGCCACTCGTGAGCTGTCCAACTGAGTACACGTGAAGATGAGGGAGGGGGTAGCAAGCCTCGATTTTTCTCCCTTGTCGCATGATTTTTGTACAGCGTTACGGAATAATGGCCTAGAAAAGGTATTGAAATTGTATGAAAACGATGCCGAATAAAATTAAATGACCAAATTGACCGAGAGAATCGGCGGGCAATCAAAAAAGCCAATTTTGTGGCGTACTATTTTTTGGACCTGAATGTATGACATATGTATCTGTCATTCATATTGTCCGGCCCGATACGGATATCGGAGCCGACACATATACAGGCTCAAAAATATATAAAAATTCTTAAAATAATTTATGCCTAATGTGGCGTTATTTTTATTTATTTATTTAAACGAAAACTTACACAAACAGCATAAGTGTGATTGAACTCTGGTACCTTCGGTTAAGGGTACTAAACATCCATATATCCTAACGTACTCTCGTTATAATATTTATATATTTGCCTAACACATCATGCACACAATGAGACAATATAAACATGTTTTTATATTGCAAGAATTTTCTATCGAAAATGTCTAAGTAAATTAAGCTTTAATAGTAATAAATCAGTGCCTATCTAATCTATCGAAATATCAAATATTCTTCAATAATTTAATGCATCTCTATGATTTTAATAAAATGCTCTCTACTTATATTTAAACGGCCAATCAGCAGGCCTTTCTAAATAATTTAAGTCAATTTTTCATTTCTTACACCTCGTTATCGCTTCACACATTAATCAACCGAAATATTTCATATCACGCATATGCGCATACGCGTCTGTTGGCGCGCAGAACTAAAAAACCGATCTTAAAAGATACCGTTAGTGTAAACCAGTGTAATAAACTTTCAATGATATGCACCTCTTTCGTCACGAGTAGATAACACATGAGGTTTTTCTAACCTGGAATTTCAAATAATGAAAATAACTAAAAATCACGTTGTTGGAAAAAATTTTTGAATGTCTTGCTATATTTTTGGAGTCAAATCATAATAAATTTGATATGAATTCAGCCACATCAATTTACAAGTGGAATGGTTTCTTTGACCAGTTTTACTTGAGCTGTTCTTGACTTTTGTGCTATGACAGTTTTACTTTATTTTATTTATTATAACTCACTTACAAAATTCTTGTAGACTAAATACAATACGATGTTGTAGTTACATTATTCTTAAACACAAATAAAACTTAAGAATAACACATTTTGAAAGTGCGAATTTCACTCACAGTGGTAGTAGACTTAATTAAGAAGCCGCTTGCGACCAACTTACTATAAAATATTTATTTCTAAACTATATATTATATCAACTTGTTTGGCAAGCGTGAAATGGTAGATCAGAACCTCCTTTCTGGAGCAAAGCATATGTCCAACAGTGGTCTATTTAAGGATGTTGATGATGAAAGCATATTGCTAAAATAGCCAAAAAAATATTTAAAAATCCTATTTTTGCAATCCGTATGCACAATGAACACGCACTGTTATGTCTAGTTCCTGTTTTAGAATGTCTAGTTGCTGTTTAGTATTATGAAAAAAACTATCGCTATTTATAATTTTAATTATAAAATAATGAACGCAGATCATATTAGATGTTATAAACATATGTTTATGTAATAATAAAGTAATTGATTGACCACGCAATCTCCACTTAACTTTCCGCTTGACATAATTCAGATATAAATCAAATATTATAACGAGTTAAGTTAATTACCATTTATATCTACATGATTTTTCAATTAACTCCGTTTATATAAATGAAACGAGGCGATACACATTACAATTGAAAAGTTTATTACAACTTCCCGTTAGCACGAATATTAGTGTGTATCCACATACACCGACAGAGCTATTATATCGTTACCGTCCATCACTGTAATGGAAAGCGGTAATCTTAACTTTGTTGTACCTAACTAGTAGATTTACCCAGTTTTATTTGCGTTTTTCGAAAGTAGCGTAGCGTGATGATGAAAAACTTAAAAGTGTTAGGAGTAAGGCTAACAGGTGCAATAGGTGACAATAACCATGAACCACTAAAATTATGTATTTATCTGATAAAATGGGGTTCATAAAGTATAAAAATCGTATATTTATTTTCATATTTAGAGCGAGATTAATAGTTAATCATCAGAAATAAAACTACAAAATACAGCAATCTAAGTTGCAGTAAGCATGTTAAGTTGAACACCAATCAGAGCGAGTTACGTCACTTATGTGTAAAGGTCACTTTGTTTGGATAAAATCAACAACCACTTTACTGTTTCAAGAGCTATTATTGACACTGGTTGACAAATGGTGACGTCGCGTCTGCGATGAGATGTCACAAACAGACACCATGACACCACCGAGCGTTTTGGCGTAAATTTTAAACTTTAAATTTAAATCGCAATTTTTTCCTAGTAAAACTTTATTTTTTATAGAAATATAACTGTTTTTAGCAATAGGAGATATTTCCGAACATTATAAAACAGTTTTTCAAAATTAGTTGACATGCCTATTCTTTTTACCTGATATCGACAACAGCGAAGCCAAAAGGAAGGCCAATTTTGGCAGTCTTATGTATGTTGCACCTTAGCGCCTAAACTACTGGACCGATTTTGAATGAGGTGTCACTAGATTCGTAATAATGACCCACCCAGGTGATGAAGGCTTTATAAATTTTATCATTTTTTTTACATATTAGAGATAGATAGATAGAAAACTCTCTATTTGCACACTATAATATTACAGTTAGAAGAGAGCACATATAGTATATAGCATAAAGAGAGTAGAGTTATAAGTTTTAACTTTTAAAATAACTGGTAATTAAAGAGTGGGAAAGTAACAAAGTAACTTAGAGCTTTCTTAGCGTATAGAACTTGGACTAGTCTAAGCCGTTATCCAAAGTACCTGTAACAGTTCTAGGATGCTGGTATGTGGTACAATCAGTTAGCTCGCGACTTGCGTTCCACGCAATCCTACGCAATGCGTTTTGCACTATGTCTTTTGCGGTTTTTTCTATTACAAATAAAACAGTGACCGTTCTAGTCACGTTTAATGTTAAGAATGTGGGTAATTGTAATCATATTGTGACAACTGTGTGACAAAAAAAACACACCGAAGCCGCGTTAAATAGCATATAAATAACAATTTATATCGTGTTTATGTTGAAAATACTGCATAAAGAACTACAACATTAAATAATGATATATAGTTGATTGGAAATTAAGGTCTAGAAGATAACTGCGGAATGTTCTATTCGTAAAGTTCTTGCATGCTGATGCGGGTTCGTTTTGCTCCTACGCCACATAGTTCACCAGAATCATTGAAATCTTCAAGTACTCGTTGTGATTCTTCATGTAATCGCTACTCTAAAAGACAAACCAGCTGCGAGCCAAAGACACTGAAGTCTATAATGAAGAAAACGTCAGAACAGTCAAGGTCAATCAGCGTAAAATTGAACACCTCAAACAAAACCAAGAGACGATGGAGGCCACTCTCTGTTCAATCACTAAAGGAGTTATGCCTGGATGTATTAATGGACAATGTAACTATTTACAAATATTTTACAATAAATGATTGTTAGCTTAATACGAAATGTAGGAACTTCAGTAAATTGACCTGGCTGCATGGTTAAATAACTAGGTTTGCAATACCTAAAATCAAGCTTTTGACCCAAAAGCCAATTTCAGATAATTTCGGTTTAGTAATGTGCTTACTTCACATCCATACGCACCAGTACATTGCATCAATATCTATATAAATATAAATGAACGATATATATGTACGCTTCTATATATATAACTATAATATAACTTCCGATCGACTGCATCAAATTGGATAATTCTTTCTTTTATGTATTTGTTATTGTCAGGACAAGGTTTGTATAGAAATTAAAACAAAGTGGAAAACTAAGACGGGTATAAATACTGAAACATTTTTTTACGAAAATTTAGAAAATATTAACGAGAAAAGTATGGCGGTGCGAAGTTCCCTAGGTCAGCTAGTATAGAATATGATTCGTGTATTTGTGACAAATACAGATCGTGACAAATATTGTTACTAATAAAATTTTAATACAGTATCTATTTTTGAAATTCCTTCAGTGATGCGCAAGACTAAATCGTATATGTTTCTATCTTGAAAAAAATATTTATTTATTTATTAAAACTTGTTGCACTTGTTGTACAAAAGGCGAACTTAATGCCATAAGGAATTCTCTCCCAGTTACCCTTTGAATTTTATCACTCATTTGGACTTAGTAACTATGTATTTTTAAGAAAGTGTGAAAGAATATGACAGCTATTAACAGTACTATGTTGATTAAATTACTTGATCACTAAAGATGTTAACTCAAGCGCATCGTTCGTGTAATCTAAAATGACAGCCTATACAAATTTCAAAGTAGTATCTTACACGGGTGTAACGGCAATAATGTTATGAATTAATTTAACACTCCATTACGTGGTTATTACAGCGAGGGTAAACAAACGCGGGAAGAGTGCAAGCACTGAATTGTATCAAATTTGAATGATCTCGATAGCGAAACGACCTCGGTAGAAGCGGGTCGTGAAAGATGGCCTGATACAATTGTGAAGAGTCGTTATGTTATGTCACAGTTACGGCTCTTGGTCTTCACTTAATAATTTTCCGTACTACTGACGTTATTTCTTTTTTAAAATTTAGTACAGGAATTAGAATGGCGGTAGTTGTAGCAAACACGTAATTGTTGCTAGAATATACCATATATTTAATGCCACTCATCACTTTTTAGATTATATATAGATAATAAATTAAAACAACATGTAGGTGTATACTGCGCGGATGGCTTAGCGGTCACTACGCTGATTGATTATATTTTCGATCCCCACTTGAGTGATCCGTAACATCTTCTGAGTTTGGGTATTCTTGGTGTTCATTTATGTACATACTAGCTACCCGCCTCGGCTTCGCGCGGATTCATGACTGTAAATATAATACACCAACCCGTGCAACCTTTTCAGCGTCTCCGAAAAGGACTGAATTTTCCCCGTTTTCGTTATTTTTCTCGATGCTCGGCTCCTATTGGTTTTAGCGTGATAATATATAGCCTATTGCATTCCACAATACCTGGGCTATCTAATACTAAATTAGCATAGACATTAGAATTAGCGAAATTGGTCCAGCCAGCGTGATGGCGTGACCAAGAGAAATAGGGATTCATTTTTATATATATAGATGTATATGAAGGATGAATTCCTAGTATGGGGGGTTACGTTTTCTCCAAGAGATAATCTAAACTAATAAATCATTATCGTGTAATAATTATAATTTTCACTTTCTTTTCCGCAGCCACAAACTTTCGCCCTCCAAATGGGCAATGGCGATGATGAAGGCGATCCAGTATGGCCGAGGGAAGAGTTAGGTCCAACAGGCGTAGAGGACATGACTCGTCTCCACGACCTGCACGAAGCGGCACTACTATGGAACCTGAAACTTAGATATGAACAGGGATTAATATATACCTATGCGGGATCTATATTAGTAGCTGTGAATCCTTATAGACCTGTTGATGCTCTTTACGGACTGCAGACTGCGAGAAGGTAAGCTTATTTCACTTATGAACATTATGTAACTTCATCTGAAAAATTTGATTCTGAAATTGATGAGATATAGCCGTCTCCTTTCCTCCCTTAATCGCTTTATTATATCATTGTAAAACTTAAGGAACTTTGGGTTTTTTATGATTTTTATTCGGTCTTTTTGTTTAATCGTGCCCGGTTTAAGAGCGATTACAGATTTAGTGAAAAAAAAACATTAAAGATTTGTTTCGATACTCACTCTGATTTAAAGATTTTTTTTTTTTTATTTTAAAAAGACAACTCCCGCATTAGGAATATACATTCCTGTGTCGCGGGGATCTTTACAAACATACATGAAACGTACACATACACAAAGTACACCCAGACTTAGAACAACAATTTATGGATCACACAAAGCGTTGTCCCATGTAGGATTTGAACCCACAACACTTGGCGCAGTGGAAAGTGGCGTGGCGACCACTGAAACCACTAGGCCAACCGTGTAGTCACTTGTAATATAGGTGTTGTGATTGTGTTTTAGATACCACGCAGCAGAGGCACTAGGCGATCTCCCACCTCATTTGTTTGCCATAGCGGCCGCAGCACGTGCGTCCCTCCCACAGCCACAAGCTATCCTTATCTCAGGCGAATCCGGCGCAGGAAAAACCGAATCCACCAAACTAGCAGTTCAATTTCTTGCTGCAGTTGCCCCAGCACCTCCAGGCAGAGCACCAGTCTCTGAACAGATATTGGAAGCAGCACCTCTTCTCGAAGCCTTTGGTAATGCAAGGACACCAAAAAATCACAACTCTAGTCGATTTGGGAAACTCTTAGAATTATACTTTAAAGATGGCTCTTTAGCAGGAGCAAGAGTTGCACATTACTTACTAGAAAAATCTCGAATAGTGACGCAGTCGCCGGGAGAGAGAAATTACCATGTATTCTATGAATTACTCGCTGGATTAGATCAAGAACAGAGACGTTCTCGAGGTCTTTTGACAGCTGAACATTACTTCTATTTAAACCAAGGCGGCGATTCTGGTGGTGCAGGCGCTGGAGCAGATTGGTCTGCGCTCTGCGGAGCTATGCAAGTCCTCGGTATAGGAGACGCCGAAAGAGAAGACATTGTCAGAGTTTTAGCATCTGTTTTGCACTTAGGCAATGTGTATTTTCATAGAAGACAGTTGCGGCATGGACAAGAAGGTGTACAATTAGGTGGGGGTGCGGAAGTTCGCTGGGCCGCTCACTTACTCAAAGTCCCTGCCGAAGCGCTAGCAAGGGCTTTAACTACCAGGGTGACAGCAGCTAGAACGGAACGGATGAGGTCACCACTACCAATCGATCAAGCTCTCGATGCGAGAGATGCCTTTGCCAAAGCCCTATATTCTTCATTATTCAACTGGCTAGTTTTACGAATCAATTCGATAGTTCATCGAGCTGGGCTACACGACGCTCATAGAATATCTCTCCTGGACATCTTTGGTTTTGAAGACTTGGAAGAGAATTCTTTTGAGCAGCTTTGCATTAACTACGCCAACGAAACACTTCAGCATTATTTCAATAAACATATATTTAAGTTGGAGCAACAGGAGTATCAAAAAGAGAGACTCGAATGGTCGAACTTAACTTGGAACGACAACTCTCCAGGTAATTTAGTCTTAAAGTTGTTATTTTTTTTGTGCAATAAGTGAATTATAGGATAAAGTTTAATGTTGATCTTCTTTTTTAGTTATACAATTGCTGAGTAAAAAACCTGTGGGAATTCTGCACCTTCTCGACGATGAGAGCAATTTCCCTCGGGCATCTGATGCCTCTTTCCTGGAGAAGTGCCATTATAATCACGCTTTGAATGAACTTTACTCAAGACCAAGATTAGGAGCCAACGAATTTGGGGTAAGCCGAGTTAACTATCTTCGAACGTTAGGAGTATTTTAACTCACTCAATATTATAAAAATAATATTTTAGTTCGTGATAGTTCAAGGTGAAGTTGATGACTAAGATTTCACAATACGTTCTCTTAATTTTACATGGTCATTGACAGCGGATTGTCAAGAATGAATGATGTTAATATAATATTTTAATACCATTGTTTGAGGTTTTTGCCTCTATTGTGTGGCAGGTAAAACATCTTCACAAATTATACAGAATGTCTTTTCTTGTATTTTTATACCAGATCTTTTTGTGCACAAATATTTACATTGTTGACAAAGTACACTGGCATAGTTACTAATAGTATTTACCTATAGTCTTGCCTCAAGTATATTATTGACCAGTATACACAATCTATTCAATAAACTAGACATCAACACGTCATACATCGATTTCGGAGAATTTCCGAATCCTGGACCTAAGTGTGTGTGTGTATTTTATTTACTATAGGAAGTAAGAGAGTAAAATATATACCCATTCTATGTATATATCTGTACCTATAAATTCAATAGTTTAGGAATTTAATGCGAATATGCACTTCACACTTAACATTAACGTGCATCTAATTATTGTTTTACGTTTACGACATACTTGATTTGTATTTTATTACAAATGAAATAAACTTTTGACATCACTTCACTGTACAGTTTAAATTAATAACGACGAACAGGTTTTATGTCTCTCCAACACAAAAGGAAGATCCTCTGAGCAGATAAGATCAGATAGGCCACGGACCTGCAGGTTAATTTCGGAAACTATGAATGTGCGAGAACTATCATTGCGCGGTGCAGGATTAGAAGTTATTACGTAGCTCGGTGTGTTCTCGTTGGGTGGTATTCTATTGCAGTTTTACCTCAATAGCGTATCCTGTGCATTTATGACCTGTTCTTGAACATCGATAAGATTCATGAGTTTATACCTCAATCATTTTTTAGGCGCTCATTCACACTCGGTGATTAGAAAAAAAAATCATCAGTATCAGTACCTCATAGGATAACAGTCGTGAAGTTTAGTTCTAGGCCTTTAGGGGGCTTGAACACTTCCAACATTACGTAGCCACAACGTTATCTTGTCAGTCCCCAACCCGCACTCGGCGAGAAGACACGAGCCCATCCATGGGACATTATATATTAGTCGGTCTGTTAATCATTTCTTTTTTTTTAGATAGATATTTCCTGTTTTTGACTAATACCTTTTCGACAGACTTCCATTCTATGTTGAGTCCTATGTCCAGCAGTGGATCATTGAAGACTTATTATAGTTTGAAGTTTCATCAGTAGACCACTATTTTAAAATCAATAAACCTCAATATGTTACAAAATTTTCAGATAAAGCATTACGCTGGTCAAGTCTGGTATAATGTAGAGGGCTTTCTAGACAAGAACAGAGATGCCCTCAGAGCCGATGTCTTGGAACTACTATGCAGCAGTGAAGTCCCTCTGGTCGCTGAGATGTCGACGCAGTTACGGGTACAACATGATGCCAATAAGACGTTGCCGAGAGGTGCCAATGGGCGCTTTGTGACTATGAAACCTAGAACACCTACTGTCGCGGCCAGGTAATGCTGGTTTTTGTCACTATAATACTAAATATGTTATATGCATAAGATTGAGGTGCCACACATTCGATTCTTGTCGTTTGGAAATTGTAGTATGCCTGTGTATACGCCGCTATCTATGTTATTCTATTGATCTTTGACTTTTTAAATCCCTAGAATTATAGAGGAATAGGTTACAGTTTTTTCACTGTACTCTGTGAAAAGTGCTTCGAAACAATTACATAAAACCGTTTTATTTAACAAATAACATATCCCGCCAGGTTCTCTGACAGTCTCCACCAGCTACTAGAGTCCATGTCGCGCTGCAACCCCTGGTTTGTCCGCTGCATCAAGCCAAACACTGACAAGTCGCCCATGAAGTTTGACATGCCCTGCGTGTTAGCCCAGCTCCGTTATACCGGAATGCTGGACACCATTAAGATTAGGCAGACGGGCTACCCTATCAGGATACCTTTCCAGAGCTTCGTTGAAAGATACAGGTAAGAAAATTGTATTTTTAATGGTAATAAATGGATCAATTAGATTTATGTTTTTAACTTTGATAAGTAATTATAAACGTGGTAAGATACGTGATTGCCTACCAAAGTAACTACTCAGCCTAATATGAGGCACGAGGAGATTCCTACAGTTATAACACAACAGTACGAATGCTGTCTTTTAGGAGGGTCTTCTGTGAGAGGGTAATAAAGAGACATGGCATGTTACTTGGCCAGATCCTTTAATTGAGCAGAAGTCGTTTTTTAGATCCCTTTGGTTGATAGAGAGACGCGGGGATTGTAGAAGCACCGTTCCGAGCAATCGATTGGAGCGTCAGTCGACTACACTTCGATTTTGTTTGTTTTGATTTGTTGCACTAGTGTACTATGCGGGAGCTAACCCCTATTACGCAAAAATCTGGCGAGTTACCTGCCAGTGCCGATAACGTTCGCAAATACTTTGAAACAATTGTGTATGATATACTATTGGAACTTTTTATAATTAGCTCTAAATATTTTTCTTCTTCACTATATTTAAACTGCTAAGAATCGCGAGACATTATTACAACATTTTCAACTCTTTATTCTATTAAACATTGCAATATAATATAGTTCTAATATTTGTTATAACAAATTCATACAAGTAATAACTCATCTGAACGCCTTTGTAATCTCGCTTAAATAAATAATTACGACTGAGAGTCACGCACGTGTTCGTAACACGACTTCATGTGTCACGATTTACATTAGACTTACACCTAAGTTGCAGCACACGATTGAAATACAATATGGTTACTTTTAAACAATTATAAGAATCGTTTTATATTCTTTTCTTTGGCTACATAGTTGGCCCAGTGGTTTGAGCGGTCGCCCCGCCACACTCTACTGCGCCAAGTGTTGAGGGATCCAATCCCACATGGGACTACACTTTGTGTGATCCTCAAATAATTGATCTAAGTCTAGGTGTTCTTTGTGTCCGTTTTATATATGTTTGTAAAGTCCCTCGCAACACAGGATGTATATTTATAAAGTTCCTTTAGAGTTCCTTAGGCAATTCTTTCATATTTAACATTTTATGAACAGTAAAATCGAGCGTTAAGGGCTAAAAGTGAGGCAGTGCGCTGCAGCGCTTTCTCATTAGTTATGTCGTCTAACAAACTATTAAAATAAACAGCGCTAGAATAATTATTATTAGAGATAGATTTCTCGCGACCAAAATGGCGTAGGCGCCAAGAATTTCATGTTCCTTACGCGTTTTGTTGTTGTTTTGTATAAGTGCACAACGTTCAAAAGTGAAGTAGCTTGTGGTACCACTTGTGACATAAACTACGGTCGTGTATCCGTAACAATCTTTTGTATTTCTGTAATCACATTCATGACTTAATGACTGCAAGACTGAGAAGACACAAAACGGGGATTTGAGGGTATTATGACTTCATATGGGCTTAGTGAAACCTAACCCTAGTTTTAATATAAAATCTTCATTTCAGGTACCTGTTGACATCCACACCTACTCGTTCAACGCCATACAGAGAGATTTGTAACTCTATACTCGCTGAGATGCCCCCAACTGGTGCCGGTAAGCACTTATAATACTATAAAAATAGATACCATATTTTTTAAATTGCAAACTTTAATACAGAGAAAGTGTTGAGGTTTTCGTGCCTCAGAGAGCAAGTTCAGCCGTCGGTCCCGCTTATCGAGAATATCTATCATGATCATTATCATCGACATGACAATCGTTATTGCTTATTAAACAACCTTAAATATACCGCCAGTTTGTCCAACATTCGAACTCAGGTCGTCCTTAGGGTTACGGAAGTCCAATACCAGTCGCTCCATTGGAAAACTGATTTTCAGGGAAAACTGGTTTAGCTAGTAGTCAACCCTAAATTATATGGGAATAATAAAGGCTAGGTAAACAAATACAAGTTAAATGCTGTACCTCCTGAGTCAGGACATTTAATACTACTATGTATTTAAAAAAAAATCTTATTCGTCAAGTCATAATATTCACTATTAAACCCCCATTTACTGAGTCTTCAGAATTCTATAACGTAATCTTCACTATCTTAGAGAATAGTTAGAAAATAAGAAGTATATCTTTCTTTGGAATTCGTATTTTTATTAATAACTTAACTAATTAAAAACTATGTTCAATATCATTTCGTTTATCAATTTGTCGTTTATCAAAAACCTGTTGTTAAAACAATTAGTAAATGTCCTAAGAACACAGTACTTTCTGTTATAGTGAAGTGTAAAGTTCTTTGAAATGGGAAAGTTTTGGAAACGATTTAAAAAACATGGAATCTCATTAAAAAATTTGCTTTTTTTTTGTAAGTTAATGCAGTGATTTTTATCGGCATTTTGTTAGTGGGTGTTATTGTTTTATTTAATAAAGGGAATAAGTTAGCAGATTATGAGTGTAGCTAGCAATTTATTGAATAGATATTAACTATATAAGATAGCACGGGTGACCACGTCGTTTTGAAGTGCCCTGTGTGTTGTGGGTTCCCACATAGAACAACATTTTGTGTGATTCATTAATTGTTGCTCTGAATCTGGGTATTCTTTGTCCGTTTATGGTACGTTTGTAAAGTCTCCTGCGAAAGTACTAAGGCGAGAGTTGATTTTTTAAAGAAAAAAGGCTTCCGATTTGTTTTCGATCATAATTTTGTCTATGGAATACATACGAAAGAGTTTACATGTCCATTATCTGACTCACCTAAATAAATGTAAAAACTTAAAATGTCTCTAATACCAATAGAATAACTGTATATTCTTGGTATAACCCAACCCTAGAAGGAGGTATATATTTTTCGTCTTATCTATGTGTGTATGTTTGTTTGGCACGCTCTGTACCCTAGATGACTTGATGGATTCTGACTTTCTATATGACTTCCTTGTTAAAGTATCCCGGGTCCTTTACATTACATTCATTTTTTTGACAAGTTATGCCCCGAATTCGTATCGAGACACACCATGTTTATTAAGTTTTTTTTTTCTTTAAGCTGGTGCAGACTATCAGTTGGGTGCGGCGCGAGTGTTCCTCAGAGAGGCGCTCCACAGAGGGCTGGAGAGAGCCCGCGGTGACAAGTTACGGGCAGCGGCTACTACGCTGCAAGCACACTTCCGCGGTTACCTGGCTCGGTATGGCATCATAAATCACTCGATTTTTGATAATTAAAAGGCGCATTTTGAATCAATTCTTTATATTAATTCGCGAAGCAAAAACTTTGAAGCCCTTTTTACGAAAGTTATGCGATTGGAGAAGTATGAAGTTTAGTACAGTTAATGTTGAAATAGAGGGGGAGAGCAGGTTTAAAAAAATTCGGTCGAATTTCGACTGCAAAGTATTTTTAAATTTCTGTTTACTTAGTACGTTACATTATGTACGTAAAGCCAATATATTTTTTTTTACTTGGGTCTGCCAGGTGTGTTGTTAATCAAGTGTACGGAGTATGGAGTGCATTAATTATTTGCAGCGCGATGTAGCTTGAATGGATAGATTAATTTTGATGTTGAAGTAATGCATCTCAATTCTGAGAGTTACACTGAGTATTGAAAAGGTAAAAATAAATAAGGTGTTGTTTTGAATCCAAGTTACACATTTTCATATTTTTTATTCGTTAAAATCGCATTTCTTAGTCGAGAATATAAATTTGATTTTTTTTTCAATCTTCAAGCTTTTTATTATAATAAACTTAATTTAATAACAAGATTTTGTTATATTCATAGTTACGTGCAGTTTTACCAAATAAAATAGTATTTTAATATCAATGAGCATTACAACCAATATATTGATTAGATCGTCAAAGGTCACCGTATGTCCGGCAAATGTGTAAACGCGGTTAAGTCGATAGCCACTAATTAAGTTAGCTAATAGACTTAGTCAACCACAAAAACCTTACATAAACAACAATGTAACAGTATTAATGAAACTATGGTGTTTTAAGCACCCATAGAGCCTATCAAAATTGTGATAAAAGTGGAGGTTGAAACCGTGATGGCTGTGTACTGTCTTAGCATATCCAGGCAGGCATTGATTTTTAAGTGTTAAAATAAGTAGACTAGTAATTTATAAGATAATTATACTTAGGTTTGTAATAAGAAAGTAATAATATGTGAGTGTCGCATAACTGATTTAAAGAAAGTTGTACTTTTTGTGTAAGTTGTGAGGTAAAAACTTTATCATTTATGCGGGCGTATGTCCCATTTCGTATTATTCTTACTTTAAAATTAACATCCCTACGTGTAGAAAATTATGAAATGAAGGGTTTAAATGTAATTCGCTCACGTTTATGTCAGTTATCGCGAAAAAGAGTTGCCTATGTCCTTCCTCAAGAATCAAAGTATCTCCAAGTCAAATTTCATCGAAATCAGTGAAAGACAGAGTTACTTTCGATATTTTAATATTAGTATGGATGTGTATGTGTGGTGTTGACAGCGCTAAAAACTTGAAACGAAGCCTTTACCGAACCGTCCAGCCAGTTTAGTGTAGTAGGCTAAAACCTCTTTTCTAAAGAGTCACAGCCCAGCAGTGGATTATTAATTTTTTTTTTTTTTTTTTATATTTAAGCTGCCAAAATGACTCTGCCCTGCCTGATGGAAAGCATGAGCAGAATCCAAGAGTGGTGGTCACCATCCTTAATGCGAAAAAGAACAATGCAGCATGGTGACCCACACTATGGCGGCCTGGGGGGAAGGGGGATGGTGAGGGGGATAGGGAGCGTTGGATCGGGGTATGGGCCTCCGGTATCCTCACTCACTCGATGAAACACAGCGTAAGCGCTGCTTCACACCGGTTTTCTGTGAGGCCGTGGTATCACTCCGGTCGAGCCGGCCCATTCATGCCGAAGCGTGGCTCTCCCACGGTAAAAAAAAAAAATGATAATGTATGATGTTTCAGGAAACACTACGGTCAGATCCGCGAGTCGACAGTGGTGGTTCAAGCCTGGTGGCGTGGAGTGCGCCAACGGCGGAGGTTTCTATGCGCGAGACATGGAGTGGTGCGTGCTCAGGCGTTGGTCCGAGGTCGGCGAGCGAGGCGACGGTTTGCTGCCCTTAAGGAACAGCATCGACGCCGGGCTGAAGCACAACAGGCGGCTGCTAAGTATGTACCTACTATAATATATATAAACATTGCTAAATGATTTGCTGAATCACATAATAAATGAATAAATATTTCGGACATCTAACACACAACGCTAATTACTACGTTGCTAGCAAATCTAGGACTATAAATAACGATGCATGTAGTCATGTATAGTGCTAGATATAGTATATAAGTACTACTAATACTAGTATATACTACACTATAGCTATTATACATACAGGATATAGTATATGATAGACAGCTATAGTGCGGGTCACCGTGCTTCATTGTTATATTGTCTGCATTCGAAATGATTATGGTAATGACTACTCTTGGATTCCACTCATACTCTATTAATTTATTTTCTTTTTGTAGACGCCAAGCAGCTCAACAAAAGGCCGAACAGAAGGCAGAACAGAAGGCCGAACAGAAGGCAGCACAAAAAGCGAAGGCGGAGAGTCTACAAGTGCTGGAGGTGCCAGCTGAGCTTGCCTTTATACTGTCCAAACTTGACGAGTGGCAACCCCCACATACAGAAAGGAACCTCGCGAAGGTATGATTATGTTTTTTAATTTTAAACAGATATGCGTGGCGTGCAATTGGAGAGCTCTGTGTCCAGGCTTATACGACAATATGTGCTAAAAAGTGGGACTAAAGTAAATTTTTGATTTTTATATCCGCTATGACTCAAGGCTTTCAAAAATATTTTATTAATACAAATATAGTTAGTATGTAGTGATTACAAAAAACAAACTATACTATTACTAATAAGTATAAAGTTTCTAACTTTGTTTGTATGGATGTAGGGGGCAATATAGGGGGGGATATGGATGTGGCGCTCATAGCCAGTTGCACTCGGTGATTAGAAACAATCATCGAGGGTAAGCAACGATGGCGCGGTCAGTACCTGGATGGGTGACCGCTGGTGGCATGTTACCATGAGCGTCTCCGTGATTCGGAGGTCATGTTAAGCAGTCGGTCCCGGTTGTTATCATACGATAACAGTCGTGAAGCTTAGTTGGAGGCCTTCGGGCGGCTTAAAAACATCCAACGGCAAGATTTACGTAGCCACAACGTATTCTTACCAGTCCCCAACCCGCACTTGGCCAGCGTGGGGACGTATGGCCTTAATCCTCTCCTGAGAGGAGACCCGAGCCCAGCAGTGGGACATTATGGGTTGCTGTTTAGGGGGCAATCTTCAGAAGTACTAATCCGATCCTGAAAATTATTTCGTAACAGAAAGTGACACTATTCAGGCGTGACATGGGCCATATTTTATTATGATTCAACAAAAAATTCTGTTAAAAACAATAATATTTGTAAATCGAGTCGAAGAAAAGAGGGCGGTTAACGCTCGACGAAGTGGGTATGGGTCGGCTTGTTACATTATATAGTAACAAAAAAAAACAGTCATAATTAAATTTAAGTGTATTTAAGATTAAAAAATAAATGAATTATTATTATCAACTTTAATTCGTAATTTAAAAGTAAAAGTGTCGTTGAAAACGAAGTATGGCGTCACAAATTGGCATTTAAAAGAGGTTTTTAGAGATCTTCTTTGTTAATTGAATGCTTGGAACTTCACATATATAATTTATAGAAAGAACATCCGGATTTGCGGATCTCGCTGTGTTGTTCCTTGTGACTTCAAAACCACCACACTCGGTGCAGTAGGAAGCGCCAGGGTGATCGTTTTAACCACTATGCCATTCATGAATTTCTACTATTTTTAGTTTTTTTTTAAACTTGTGTCTATTTTTAATATTTTCTAGGTGTCTGGTGACGTATACGCAGAAGAAGAACGCATTCAGCTGCCTCGTGACCTCAATCAGTTCGCATTCTCCAAGTTCAGCTCAGTCTATTTCGCTGACGGCGGCCACCTCAGCCCCAGGAAACATCCCATAACCAGACCGTTTTTGGCTAAAGCTGCTGTTAGGTATGTTGTTATACAAGTACTTTTAACCGACTTCAAAAATGGAGGAGAGTCTATCTTCCACTGCATGAATTTTTTTTATACTAACTAATCCACACAACCTCGTCTGCATTTCCAATTGCCTGTAGTTGCGAATTTTCTAAAAAAAATATTAAAACTTTCACAGAGATCAAGATTTTAATGATGCCGTTGCTACCTTCAAATTGATATTGAGATGGTGCGATGAAACTGCTGCTGGAAATGAAGCCAGACAAAAGGTATGAAACTATTTTTTTCTAGTCTTTCACACTAATTAATTGGTTCATATTCACCACACGGCTGTCAGATCTCAAACCAAGCAAAATTCGTACTTTGCATACTTACTTTTTTTACCCCGAGCAACTTATAAAGTAATCTTAATACTGATTTAAGCTACTTTTATTTAAAATAAATAAAAAAGGAACTGCTCTATAACCTTAGTTATTTGACAATGAAGTCCGTCAAATCGGTATAGCCTTTTGAGAGATTAGCCGGAAGAGATTGACAGACAGACATTTTTTTAAATATTATTGTTTTTTTCTAAACTCTCTAAATATGTACTTTATATGCATTTAATAAAAACGTGTTAATTTGAAATTACAAACAGACAATAAAATTTGTGTTTTTTTTATAGAGAAGAAATCGACATATTCTAATAAACATTGCTTTACAACCATTTTCCCAGGTCTTAGCCGATTACATAGCGTCCCGTGGTCTTTCATCGCGAGGTCTTCGCGATGAAGTATTGGTGCAGATATGCAACCAGGCGAGTGGTGACCACGCCGCTGATCGAGTGTGGCAACTTATGGCGCATTGCCTCGCCGCCTTCCAGCCGGGACCACCATTGCATAAGTTAGTATGATATTTGATTAGTTACCTTGGTCTATGTAATTAAAAACTATATATTATCTCAATTTTTTTAAATAATTTAATGAATGCTTACACAAGAATTCAATGGTTTTTACAAATAAATGTGATTTAAATTTAAATCAAATTTATTTGTTGCACCGTGAAGACTAGGTTTAAGTGTCGCCACACCGCTTCCTACTGCGCCAAGTGTTGTGGGTTCAAATCCTACATGGGACAACACTTTGTGTGATCCATAAATTGTTGGTCTAAGTCTGGGTGTACTTTGTGTCCGTATCATGTGTGTTTGTAAGGACCCCCGTGACACAGGACGTATATTCCTAATGCGGGAGTTGTCTATATATTAGAAAAATTAAAAAAAAATCTATGTGAGATAAGTATACCGAAAGTCACGTATTTTTTAACCCACGGATGACGCAAGAGGCGACTATGGGAGCAAATTACGCAGGGAAACATCATCAGTGAAAGAAATCTTGAAATAAACCTTATACCAACCCGTTCGACGAGCGTGGTATACTGCCGCGCAATTTATAAAAGAAACGCATTAAAGAACATGTGAACGGTACAGTACTTACTGACTTTATGAATTGCGCGGCAGTATAATAGGCCAAAAGGTCCTTTTTAAGGAGAGTTCGATTTAAAGAAATGGACTGATAAAGGCTTTTAATATATAGAGACCTTAATTTCAATGAAACTTTTTGTGTTCAAACTGATTTGTACTACATATGTGCATGTGTGATATGTAATAGAAAACTTACAGCTTTACATATTTGATAAATAAATAAACAGTAATTTACATATGGACTCTTTATAGTACAAGCGCTGGTGAAGAACGACTTACATCCATCTAATAACCAGGTCATTTTTTTTTGAGATTGTGTTATGCCTATCAAAAATTGTTATAACCATTTTCAAAATTAAATAAATTTTTTGCACATTTTTTTCATCCCTTTCACTCTATTGATACCCAACTAAATTTAGTCCCAAATGTTAATTTTCTGTATAGAGAATATGCCTTAGTAGGCTTGCTTAGTTATTTCAGTATAGCTTTCTGGCAGCAGGTATGAACAGGTAAATCAATATAGGTTAATACACCGAACTAATCTAATTAATTGAAATTGGTAGCAAAATTAAGGCTATTCAATAAGTAACCCAATGGTATAGGCTCGCCTGAGAAAAAAGAATCAATAAAATTATTAAAAAAAATATAATCATGATGGTTTTGTGATAGGCGAGCCATCATAGATGTGTTTAGTAATCAATCGCTTTCAAAAAATAAAAGTGTCGTCTGGTTATCACATGGGTGTGAATCGAACTTAACCAGCTGTTAGACTATTAAGATAGTGGTCAGAGATAGCAACGGTCTCGGGTTCGCTCTCAGTCTGCCCCTTCAGTATAGAAAGAGATGCAGGTAACTGGCGTGTGTGTGGCACCACCAGGTACCTGGCGCGGTTCGTGTCGGAGCGCGCGCCGACACGCTGGCGGGCGCAGCTGGTGCGGCTGCTGTGCGGCGGCGGCGGTGGCGCGGCCCGGCGCTGCCCCCCCTCCCTGCTGGAGTGGAAGGCCGCCAACACCGACGCCAAGCCGGCTCTGCCGCTCAGACTATACGACGGTGATTGAAACCTTCTCAGATCATACGCTCTCACACTCGACGCCTTGGTTCCTTCTTCTCACTACTACGAACTCATTACCGGAGCACGTGTTTCCCTCCCGCTAACATCTCACCGAGTCGCAATAGTGTAGGATCACCATGCACCATTGTTCTTATTCGCATTGAGAATGGTGACCACAACTCTCCAATTCTGCTTATGCTTTCCATCAGGCAGAGTAGAGTTCATACATAATAATATTTATTATAATAATATTTATTTTTCTCCCACAAAATTAGTGTTACACTGATATACTATAACTATGATTTATAATTTTTGTGGAAGTCAGGAAGCCAAACTAGGATAAAATCCTGTGCTATGGATTCCTGGCCCCCCCTCATGGAACATATACATACATATCCGTGGGAGAGCCACGCTTCGGCATAAACGGGCTGGCTCGACCGGAGTGATACCACGGCCTCACAGAAAACCGGTGTGAAACAGTGCTTACGCTGTGTTTCATCGAGTGAGTGAGGATACCGGAGGCCCATACCCCAATCCAATGCCACCTATCCCCCTCACCATCGCCCTTTCCCCCAGGCCGCCATAGTGTGGGTCACCATGCTGCATTGTTCTTTTTCGCATTGAGGATGGTGGCCATCACTCTTGGATTCTGCTCATGCTTTCCATCGGGCAGGGCAGAGTCATTTTGGCAGCTTAAATATAAAAAAAAAAATGTTATTTAGGCAGCTAAAACATAAAAAATAACAACGTTGTCTAAGTCTACTAGTCCTATCGTTAATAAATTAATGTTACTGTTGTGCTGGGGCTTCGGGTTTGATACCTGGGTTGGAGCAAATGGTCTACAAATATTTGTATACAACAAAATATATCGACTGATGTTCAATTTTTAAGTCCATCTGTCTTTTTATTTTATTCAAGTGGGTCTTTAAAGCGAGTGGTAGAAAAGCATTTGACTAGGCCGCCAGAGATTAAGTCACCGTGCTGCGTTAACCACATTCACAACGAGGATGGTGTCGTACGTATGGCCTTAACCCTCTCCCGAGAGGAGACCCGAGCCCAGCAGTGGGACATTATGGGTTGTTGATGATTGTTGTCCGCTACTCTTGGATTTTACTTATGCTTTCTATCAGGCAGTGTAGTAACTTTTACAGGTGCCTATATAAAAGACAAAAACTTATTTGATTTAAATATTATTATTATTTAATAAAATTACAATTAAAAAGAGTAGTAGGAACTTGCAGTAGTCTCACTTAATTTGCACTTGATAGTAGTAAATTATAACTTAGTCGATCTACTGATCCATGTGTACGGTCTACGGTCACCTAATACATATATATTTTCATGAAAACCGTTTGATCTACTCGAAAGTGTTTTATGTACTGAGAGAATGAGACAATCAGATGAATAAATTTGCTGTGGCGACTTCCACTTACAGCGTCAACATAAAAATATATGACAGCCCATCTACCGAAGAAACATCGAACTACGGAGCAACGAAGAAAACTAAGAAACTACCAATCCTAAATCGCGCAATAAAAGTTCTCGCGCCGATTAACATATATACAACTTCCCAACATCAACCGTTGGGCAGTGGCCCGCCAGGCATGATCACCTCGCCTGGTCGGAGGATCCTGCCTTTGTGTTGGAGGAACATGTGGCCCATTCCTCCACATTGCCATTCGAAGACACGAAATCTTTACACAAATTCCCAAACTCTGTTATATGTACACAGGCTTACTCGTTAAGTCAAGTCGTTGTAATAGATTTTTAAAATATCTCTAATTTAAGTGAATTTTTTTTTTTAACAAGGAACAAAAAATGTTTTTCACAAATTTATTTCATTTTGTTATTATCGAGTATCCAATTCGTAACCCTGTAGATATGTTTTAATAGTGGATTATATGTGTGACAGATACGGTGCAGCACGTGAGCGTAGAGCCGTGGACGTCGTGCGAACGCGCCGCCGCGGCCGCTCTCGCCGCCGCCGGGATCGCGCGCGCCGCCACGGGCTGGTCCCTCACCATGGAACACAACGGACAACTCACTGGTAACGTATTCCTTGAACCTAACACTCATTTGTCACATGAATCTATTCAATACATTGCTATGGCAATCGTTATTGGGAAGTCAGTGCCCTCAAATATGCTGACAACTAGTTCGACCTTCGAATTCAGATAACCCTCGGGGTTCCGGAGGTACGATGCCAAACGCTCCGTGTAAAAACTGATATTCAGGTAAAACTGGTTGAATTAGTAGCCGACCTCCGACCGAATAATAAAGCCTAAGATGATGATTCGATACATTGCTATCAAATAAATTTTGTTGAGGATAGCTAAATAAATGGATTACTTTTTCAATAAATTTTTAGCAAAAATAAGGATCGCACGGAAACCACCAGCTTTCCAATAAAAATAAGAACCATCAAATTTAGTCGAATTAAGAATCTTCTTTTTTGAAGTCGGATAAAAAAGAATGTGTTTATTAAAATGTCATCTATAACTTGCTGTTATACCATTTCTTCTATCTTAAACGTGAATAAATTTAAGTTCAAAATGTACTGCCCTGTTCAAATGTTTAGCAATGGACGTTTATCAATCCGACTGCATCATCTCGCGTAGCCACCATAATCAGGATAAAATTGCAAAAACTGTTAGTTTATAAAAGTACCTAGCGAGATTGTAAAATATCGAAAGATTGTCAACTCTAACATACTCCTTATAATTGAACTTATTATTTATATCACAATCTGTCGCGCGTCAAATTGTCAACTGTCCCTGATTGGTCAGTCTTACAGCAGGCCGTTCTATGGCCTACAGTGAGGTTAGGTTCGAACGTCTTTAAATATTCACAAATTCATTTTACTGCCACAAAAAATTTATGTGACTAATTCTAAAGCTGTGAGGTATTTTAACCACGAAATCAATTTACAATTACAAAAATATTTTACATTCGGCAAGAAAGGAATTAACAAATAAACATGGCGGCGTTCAACCAATCAGCGCGCGAGATGCGATCCGTCGCTAACCATATTACGATTTGACGGTTCCATTTCATTAAATTAAAATCTAACTAAAAATAATATGCTAAATTATAAGCAGTATATTACGGCTCACAATCTTTAGACAGTTTACAATATCGTTAGATAGATTATAATCTAATGGTATTTACAATCTTACGGTGTCATTACCAGGGCCATTTTTAGCCGACTGTAAAAAAGGGGGGTTCTTTTGATCCACTGTATGGTTTCTTTTACCAATGTTCACTGATTAATCCGTCATTACAATTTTAAGTCAAAGGTGGCTCTCGCACGTAATCACTGTAATAAATAGTTTGTTAGTGATGATGATGATGATGATACATGGTGCACACAGTAAACGTCAAAACTGATAGGTTTAAATGTGTATGTTATTTCGGTACATATTTTATCATTATTTGTGAGTCTGTAAATGGTAAATCACTCTTTTCTCTACTTATTTATTAGTGAATAGTTCAATAAACTACTGTATAATACTGTTCAGTAAATACTGTGTATCTAGTTTGCTATGTATCAATATTGGTTTNTTTAGTTTGCTATGTATCAATATTTGTTTTCATCTGAGAAATAGTGATTAATCTACGGAATATTTGTTCTGGTCGTACAGAGTGGGCCGGGTGCGAGTACGCGCTGGACGCGGTGGGCGAGATCGAGACGTGGGCGGCGCTGCCGTCGGGCCGCGCCGAGCCGCTCCGCGCCGCGCCGGCCCGTCACACCCCGCCCGCGCCCCCGCCCCGGGCCTCCTCCGTCGACACCGAAAAGAACTCCCGCCCTCTGGTACGACACACAGTTATTAACTAGCTTTATCCACACTTTCTTTATGTATGGCCCTGCCATATGCCATAAGCAGAATCCGAGAATGGTGGTCACCATACTCATTGCGAATGCAGAGAATGCAGCATGGTGACCCACACCATGGTGGCCTAGTGATGTTTCTGCATCATTGGGCCTCCGGTATCGCAAGCACTAACGGAACACGATAGCACGAATGCAGTCATTTTAAGGTGATCTTGTGCGAGCCGGCCCATTCGTGCTAAAATCAGCGTGGCTCTACCTCTACTACGCGTATGTTGATATTGCTTTCAAGATAAAAAACTAAACATACATAAATAACGTCGGTGGACTTAATTTTTTAAGCTATTTAATATTGTAACAATGTCTAGCCTAAAAAAGTAAAGTAATAAAATATTTTCTTTTCCTTTTCAGATTCCTCCTCCAGAACCACCAAAGTCTCGGTCTCCGAGCATTCCTCGAATGCTACAAGACTCCATAATCGACGAGGACAGCTCAGAATATAATTGGAATAGTACCAGAATAGAACAGCGCGAAGAAACTCACACCACAACAAAACATTCAAACGAATATTCACGAAAGATTTCGCATGATATTCTTTCCAGGGAATCGGCTCTTAATGAAAGATACTTCGAGCAAAATTCGGATAAAGTACGATCAAGGTCTTTAGATAATCTTCTAGGAGACAACCCCGCACCCCAACCCACGAAATTAGCAGACTTAGGGCTGTCTCAATCGAGACTAAACGATCGCTATCACTCGGTTGAAAGGTTACACGGGGCTCCCAGTGTGACCAGTAGTAAGGGAGCAATGGAAATGGAATATGGCACAGGATCGAGAGTGTTGCCGTCAAGATATATTAAGTCACAGTACGCTGGTAAACGAGCGCCGGCTGGGTCGCAGTCGAGTCGTGCGTACATCGAGAAAAGTTCAGAGTTCGGGGGTGTTAGGTAAGTTATAGTTTAGTAGAGAAAATAATGTGATTTTGTGTAGCTATATTGATATCGTTTGATGCATAAAGTAACATAAAAACATTAAAATGACACTTTACAGAATATACATATGATTTTGAGGCATTCGAGCATTTACTAATAACATTTCATAAATTAATATCGTTATGCATTATCACCCAAAAAGGAAACGTCCGAGTTGATGTAACTAATCGTGTTCATTTTGTATACATTCTAATACAGTTTATTTTCATTCTGTAGATCATCAGCGATGTCAGACACATCCGAAGCACCGAGCCTCGCATCTCACGTACGTCGAGTCCGCGTTCCGAGCCAGGCATCCGACGTCGACCAGTTCCTAGACGATCTATTCTCTCCAGTTCTTGACCCTAACATTGATGAGCTATCTGACGCACGCTCATTAGCCGCTAGCATCAAGGGAGGCAAGAACTATAACGATTTTATTGACAGTGTCCTCAACTGCGAATACAACGAACAAATAGATGTATTGAACAACGCAACAGAGATAGCACATATCATCAGAGGTGGGGGTAAAGAAGACAAAGAGAAGGGAAGAGCGAGCCGCAAGGAGTCCAGTGTGGATTCTGTCGATGACTATATAACGAATCTATTTGACCCGATATTCGTAAACGATAGCTTGAAACGTCTGACTGACGGAGAAGGGCTATCCGGTGCCATAAAAGGTGGAGGAGCTACTCCGAGAACAGCTACTGGCAATACATCCTTAGGTTTTTCCACCATGCCCTTACCACCAACGATGCCGACGACTCCTGAAGCTCTGGCAGCGGCATTGGGTCTACATCTACCTCCTCCAGGCACTGTCGATATAAATGCTTATCATCAAAACTTGCAGCGTGCGTTTTTGCAAAGTGCAATGGCACAAAATCTTCAAATCCAGCAGCAATTGTTGGCACAAAATCAAGCTTTGCAAACGCTATTATCTGGCCAGGTCGTTGAACCTACGGAATCGGAGCCGACGTCTCCAGTCCGATCTTCGTCAGTAATTCATGCTCAAGTTCACGCTCAAGTTCATTCTCCACCGAGAAGTTCAGCTAAAACCAGACGAGAGTCGAATGAAAGCGCGTCCCCGGGTGCTCCTCCGCCTCCCCCACCTCCCATGCCCCCACCACTTCACTCTAGCGATCCTTCTGTAATTACCGGCTTCGTTGATCCTTATGGACGTGCTAAGACAGTTCGTATCGGGAAGTGGAGATGGCCGCCTCCAAAAGATGCAGTTGGGCAAGACCCTACACAGGACTTTACCAAGTTTAAACTACGACAGATTCAACGAAGACATACGCCTCAGGCGCAACCAAACGGTCTCGAACACGAACCGCCTCGAGGTCGTTCTAAATCTGAAACTACTCCGGCGGGAATAGAATGGGAAGAGTTTGAAGTTGATAGACCAGTAATATCACCTAGTAGAGAGCCGCCGAACCAGCGAACGGCTAGGCGAAGCTTTGAAATAGGAGCGCAGCGTCCATCCCCTGGCAGTGTTGGAAAATTAAAACTAAGTTCTGAAATGAGACAACGATTAGAAAGAGTGACCGCCAATCACTCGGTGAGAAGCACATCATCTGCAGCAGAAACTCCACGCACTATCAATAAGTTAGAAGATACAAGAAAGCTAATGTTAGAACGACAGCTTGGAGGTGGTGCTAGATGGGATGCTCCACCGCCGCCGCTACCTCCGGCGCCTCCAGGCCCTGCTCCGCCTCCTCCAAAGTCACCACCAACACCTCCAGATGGACCAGCGCCTCCTCCACCTGCACCTGATCAATCCACTTTCGCACAACTTCGTCGCGATAGAGACACGTTCGGAGTTCATCAAAACAGAGAGGCTGATGATCGTCACGCTTTCTTAGCCAATTGGAATTCGAGACGTAGAGAGGATTCCGAACCTCCTCACGATGACCTCGCTACTCGCTTCCTAACGTCTGATCGTCGCGAAAGACGCGTAAGAGACGATTGGGGAGACGAATCTGAAATACACGACCGTATGTACGGTGAAGAACGAATGTCACAAGGTCGTGATGAATGGGACTCCGAATCCGGTCACGACACTACCGGTCGTCGCGACCATTACAATGGTCAAGAATCATCTGAAATTTATGAAGTTCATACGTCAAGAACGGAGCGTAGGAAAGAAGAAAACGAAATGACAGACAATTTTGAACGTAAGCGTTCTCCGTTTTATGATGACTTTGAAAGGTTCGACGGCAGAAAGAATTCTCGAGATATGCTTGTCGGTCGAGCGAGAGACAGCCCACGATCTGACATTCTATTCCCTCAAGACACAACGGACGCATCAAAGAGAACGACAGAAAGAGCGACATTTAAGACTCACATGGTTCAAAAAGAGAGAGATAGACAAAAAGAGGCTGAAAGACGACATTCAGTTTCAACTCACGCTACTGATAGAACTGAGCACATTGAGAGTAAGTTTGGAATCGAACATTTCAATTAAGTTTGTTAAAAAATAGTCTGTGTTTATTAAATTATATAAATTTTGTCCAGGAGATGCACCAGCCCCTGCAGCATTCTTACCAGCTGACCGTTCATTCCTCACGTACAGTCGAGTTCCGTGGAAGCTGCGCGTGCGCAAAGAAGTTTTTACGCCTTTAGAAACATACAACGACCCGGCAATATTAGACCTACTTTATGCACAGGTAATTGAAGCTTCTTAGTACATACCTTTTTGTTGGTACACAGTATTGTTTTATTAATCTGAACAAATGAAAAACTCCTAATTAATGCAATCTTATAAAATTGAATGGATGAATCTATTAAAAAGTTTATAAGCATAAAAATTGTCACGAACAAATTTAGCAAATGTTGTTACTTCAAATCATATTTCATCAATACATTATTATTGTATATCTTTAAATATTTTTTTTTAAAATCCTTTCAATTTAGACTAACATAATAACTGTACAGCTGATGCGGTTTAATACCAACAATACAAGCCAAATACCCATAATACGAGCTCTGCTTAGTTTGGGACTAGATGGCATTATGTGTTAGATATCCAAAAAAAAAATTACACTAGAAAATTTTCCACAGATCGTCCACGACATCAACTCAACCACCCCATCACTCCGAATGAGTCCAAGCGAACGTCGCGCGGGTCAGGCCTGGCTTCGTTCTCAGGGCAACGCTCCTGTACGAGCTCACACCAAACGCCAGGCCGTAGAGATGGCAAGATCATGGCCGTTCTACTTCGCGAGACTGTTTTCGGCCAGGGTGCCTCCTGGTGAAAACGCCGTGTTGGCTGTATCGCACAACGCTGTCACTATTGGTGTCAAAGGTTAGTTATTTTTTTGAAACACATAATAGGATGCGTTATGAGAGTCAGGTAGTGTTATGAGAAAGAGTTGTAAAAGTAGTTTCGGGTCAAAACTCAATTAATACTTTGATGGATTCGGTCTTGGAACCACTTCAACACAAAAGCAACTCCTTAAAAATTACTCATAACTAAAATAATGTTGATTTTTATACGTAACAGACCTTTCTGTTTTCTCTTAGAGTTTATTGTGATTAACATCAGTAAGATTTCAAACTACCATAGTGTCCAAAATGGTATACAAAGCATTATCGTAAGTGGCGTTTAATTTGTAGCCATAGTCTGCATAATTGGCACGTTGTCTCACTCTATTTCTTAAAAGCTGATATTGCATTTTTTTATTGAGTAGCGGGCAAACGAGCAGACGTATCGCTGATTGTAAGCGATAACCGTCGCCCATGGATGCCCGTAACACCTGAGGCATCACAAGTGCGTTGCCGGCCTTTGGGATGGGGAGGGGGAACGGGTTGAGGTATCCGTCATCCTCACTCTCTCGGTGAAACACAGTGCAAGCGCTGTTTCCCACGGGTTTTCTCAGAGGCCTTGGAATAACTCCGGTCGAACTGACCCGTTCATGCCGAAGCGTGGCTCTTTCATGAGGAAATTTATCTATAGAAAGGTTTCTTTAAACCAAACGTTAACCTTTTAGCTTGTAATTTTAATTTTTTTCATCGGATCATCGGCATTGCTAATGGTAATTCTTGACATATTTATACCTTTATCACATTTTTACTTTGTCCCTAGGACCGGCGGGGCTCACAATCCGTCGCTCGTTGTCACTGAGCGGTCTCCGGGCTTCGTCGTCGGCGCCGCACTCCCTGCAGCTGTCGAGCGCTCGCGACCCGCCCCTGACTTTGCACGTGCCGCTAGCGCATCATGCTCACTCGCTCATTGCGGAATATGCTCTGCAGTATTCTCAGGTATGTCTTTTACTTTCCTATTTTTAAAGAAGAAGGAATTTATAAAGAAGGAACATGTGTTACTCTAATAGTTATACTATAGATATACTCGATTATTCGTTTCTTTTTTTTTCCGTTTCATGCAGATTGACCTGTTTGGGCCTTTTGTTTTGGTGATAGGTTATTATAGTATTTTCTTCGTTAGGAATATTATTAAACACTCAAAAAATAAGGTTGCAGTAAGCTGTTTTTAAGATTATAGTATTAATATTTTGTTTTAAATTAATAAGTATCACCATCATAAACCCGCCGGTCATACCGCCGGTATAGTGTAGGGAGCTTTTGACAGGGAGGGTTTATCATCATATACTTCTTACTTGTTTGAGTCTGCTAGCCATAAATCATAGAATTTCTGGGCTAAACGTAATCGCTAAAGGAATGGAACTCAGTGAAAATCAAAAATCGAAAACACTATACTGGTTGCCCAATACCTAAATAAGCAGATGCTAAGATAATCAGTTAGTTGGATACCATCAATCATCATCAACGACCGATAATGTCCCACTGCTGGGCTCAGGTCTCTTCTCAGGGGAGAGGGTTAAGGCCATACGTCCCCACGCTGGCCAAATGCGGGTTGGGGGCTGGCAAGACAATGTTGTGGCTACGTAAATCTTGCCGTCGGATGTTTTAAGCCGCCCGAAGGCCCCCAACTAAGCTTCACGACTGTTATCCTATGATAACAACCGGGACCGACTGCTTAACGTGACCTTCGAATCACGGAGACGATCATGGCAACATGCCACCAGCAGTCACCCATCCAGGTACTGACCGCGCCGCCGTTGCTTACCCTCGGTGATTATTTCAAATCACCGAGTGCAACTGGGCGATGAGCGCCTCATAGCCTTTGTTGGATATACATATTTATGAATTAATAAATATATACCTTTCAAAGATTTGACTGCCTCGTTGGAGGAGTGGTAGCATATGCGACTGCTATGCTTGAGGTCTCGGATTCGATTCCCGGGTTGTACCAAATGTTTGTATGATCTGCAAATATTTGTTTCGGAGTTTGGGTGTTTTATATGTATAATATTGCATTTTGCAACATCATTTGTCTAGTACCCATAACACAAGCTCTACTTAGCTTGAGAGTAGATGGCGTTGTGTTAGATGTCCGAAATATTTATTTATTTAGTGATCCTGAATGCTAAATCAGAAGTCCTGGGTTCTTTGTGTGGATCCAATCTTCGTGTGATTGGATCTGTTCCTTGCCTGGCTGCTATTTATCTACGATATGTATGTGTTTAGAAATATATAAGTATGTTTATCAGGAGTCTGGTTACTATAGTTTAGGTGCTACCTAGTATGGGATCTGATGACCGTGTGTGATATTATTATCATACAGTTATTTGAAGTAGTTGGGAACCTACTTCTAGTTCAGAGCAATCTTTTTTCTTTTTTTTTTTAAAGACAACTCCCGCATTAGGAATATAAATTCCCGTGTCGCGGGGATCTGTACAAACATACATGAAACGGACAAAAAGTACACCCAGACTTAGAACAACAATTTATGGATCACACAAAGTGTTGTCCCATGTAGGATTTGAACTCACAACACTTGGCGCATTAGGAAGCGGTGTGGCGTCCATTGAAACCACTAGGCCAAACGTGTAGTCAAGTCAATCTGGTTAACTAATCACATACAACGTTACGATAATCAGAATTATTAAACCTGATAGTTTTAATATTTAACTTGACGATTAGACATATTATTTTAAATGTAAGTTATATAATATTCAAAATGATCTCGTCACAAAATTACAAATTCTTCAAATCAGTGATAAATTATATAAAAAAAAAACTTTCCGATGTTCGTGATTAGTTTAAATATTCAATAGAGTTTAACAAAATATTACGTAACAAGTTAAAATAAGTGACGTTGCTCGAATTTTTAGAACCATAATGCAAAATTTTAACAAAAAAAACCGACTTCGAGAACTGGACCAAATTAAAACGGGACCACTTGGAAGCACCAGCTTTCCAATAAAAGAAAAGGATAATCGAAATCAGTTCATCCAGTCGAAAGTTCTGAGGTAACAAACTTAAAAAAAAATACAATAGAATTGATAACTTCCTCCTTTTTTCTTAAGTTTGTTAAAAATCAATAGGTATGTTTATTGTGTATTATATATATATGGCACTATTATACATAGGCCTCTCCTTAGCAAGGAGGCTTCGGCCCACTGTATCACACTAGACGGATTGGTAGGTATACGGTTTCTTTCAAATCAGTTAAATAAGGAGTTGTGATTATAAGTTAATTAAATATCAAAATAATAATATTAATAAATCGTTTATTAATTCTCTTTCACACAGAATAGGTATCAAAAATCAGTTCACAAATTCAGTGCCATTTGATCGAGTAGGCGAATCTGTGTGGAAACTGGTAACTGCACTAAGAGAACCTGTGTGGCAGATTACCAGCATCCCCTATGTCTAGAATCAAGAGCTTGGAGTAAGTTTAACCACTATGATTAACACTGACAAGTGAAAGATTTGATTAAAAAAGAACAAAAGTGTAACGATGGCATAATGTGTAGGAGTATGTAAGCTTCTGTTTGTGAGCGTACGTGATGTGAGTTATTGTAGATATGTATGTCTTGTATAAATGTGGGCGCGTGTGTATGTATGTATGTGCTAACCATAAACAACGCAGTATAATCATCTATCATTATCAAATACTTAATAACCTCATTGAGTGAGTGTAGCTTATTTTGGTTCATTCATTCTAAGGAGACACTCAGAATAATTCAGAACATAAAACCTCACTAAAACAATTAAAATAGAAGATTCTCAATTCGGTTTTACTATTTACAATTTAATTTAATTTCAATTTAACGTCCATAAATGTCACTCAGTGTCTTAATAAAATAGATGATAATATAATAAAAAAACAAAAAAGGCAATGATGAAACTATTACAAACATTCTAACTTCGAAAGTATTTTACTGTAAATTCAAACTTACAAAACGCTCACTATTGGTCGAAACGAAATGTGACGTCTATGGTCACTTGATTGAAATTATCGGGGTCGAAATTCATACTGTGTTATTAGTGTTTGTGAGAAAAATAAACTTCTCCCATGATTTTTATAGCAATTAAAACTAAAAATANTTGAGTAATTATTGCAAATCGCAGCATAATTGTACTCCACGGACGATCGCTAAATGACACTACTACTGGAAAATATTAAGAATAAAAGGTATTTTATTTATCATATTTTCATCGAATACTTTTGCTTTTTGTTGACGGGGTTGAAAATCCCCTTCATATGTTCGACTTCTCGGGGACACAGGACCTAGTAACTCTAGCTAACTCTAGCGCCCTGCTCTGGGAGGATTCGGACCATGTTATTTCAGATCCTCCGAATGAACCCATGCCTAATCCTGCCATCAGGTGGTGCCCAGGGGAAAATTATTTCCCACTCGATACCACTTTAATCTTGCACTTAATTATTTTTCGTCACAAGTCAGTAACATATGAAAAAAACATGAGACAACATTAACACGAAACTTTTTTGTTTCAATAATTATCTGAGAAAGTTTAATAAGCCAATCTTCTTTTCTTTCAATTTAATCGCGTCATTATCTATGTTGCATGCACAAAAGTTGTTTATTAATTAAATCATCGATTTAATTAGGTTACATTGCGATTAGACATATTTGACAAGTATTACTGGATCCAGTGTGGTAGGTGCGATTACAAGTAGCTATTATTTGTGATTTTCACAGAATCCCAAAAACACTTGAATATAATAAGATGAATACTAAATTCAATTTTGTTGTTTACTGCTGAGTTTTGCTGTTCAAAAACACTTTGCTTTTCTTTATCTGAGTAAAAAGAAAAGAAATCCTGATTGTTTGAAAATTCTTAAAAATATATTCATAAACAAACAGAGTTTCGCAGTTTCGCGCCAAATTAACTTCATAAAAAAGTAACATCTATTGATCTACTACAGATTAAAAAGTGAAACAAAAGCGTAGAACCATAGATTATTCACAACACATGCGTCCGTAGCTTCCTCGCTCATCGTGAAAGGCGTAAGTGAACGGTGTCGGCGCTTGTGCGTGAAAAGCAAATGTAAATTGGTAGGTTTCCAAGTGATGATCGCTGCATTCGTTATGTCCATTACGTGTGTGCAAATGATAGTTTCATCAACTTCAATCTTAGAGACTTTGACAGTATGCATGTAGAAAACTATTTCCAATGGTGAATTAAAAAAAAACCTATAATCAAAATGTATTTTTTATTCTGAACTGTCATTTTTTTACAAATGGCGTCTTTATCGTATGAAGGATCGAGTTAGATTAGAACACTTTATTCTTATAACAGATGCTTTTAAAACGTGTTTAGTGGTTTAAAAGTGAAGGCTAAACAAGCAAACGTTTTTTCTTTTCTCATTCGTTTTAATAATAGTACCTGGATGACCTGGTATTTCCTTCAAAATTATAAATTTCCAAAAAATTAATCCTATCCTGCTATCGCCACTGAATCCCCGGTATATTAAACTTCATGAAAATCGTTGAAACTGTTTCCGAGATTTGAAATATATATATAAAATAATTGCTCGTTTAAAGGTACTATATAGATTAGTTAGGATACTAATTACATTAGAAATTGATTTCATAAAAAATAATTACATTCAAATAGTTTTATATATGACACTGTTAACTCTGAGACAACAAACAGCCTTTGTTTAGTCCTTAAATATGTATGTTTTTGTTTTGCGTAGACATAATATTTACAATAGTATTCTTTGAAGAATCTGCATCGGATAAGCATTGAACGACGTGAATCAACCTTTGTCTTATTAGCTTGATGGCAAAGTGATTCAAGCGGGTTCCATGCATCTCCAATACGACGGTGATCCGCAAATTGTTGTTCCGAGTCTGGGTTTTATTATCCTGAATGAAAAACTTTATATGTGTGTCTATCTACAATATTCATACCTATATATGTTAATTTAGAAAAGTAATCGACATAAAGATTAAAGGAGGGAGGGAGGGATTAGCCTGTGCTTCTCCGCAGCATTAATTGCATGTTCACTTACAATATACATATTGTAATTGAACATGCAATTAATGCTGTCTTGGTCCGGTTTAATTATATCCTTAAATCAACAACCAATAAATACGTATTTATTTTGAAATAATTTACAATAACAACGATAAAAGACGCAGTTAACACCTAGTTTCAACGTGTAATGCAGCTAATATAGAGAAACTAAAAGGATGAATGCATATCTAGCGGTTAAAGCACTCAGTAAAAACAATAATATATTTTATTTTTCTTTAATACTTACCTAACTTGAATTGTTGGTAAGCTCAGATCATAAAAATATGGTGGTAAGTTACGATATGAAAATAATGGGCTAATAAAATGTGGCCATTTCCATGTAACATGCCGAGAATTATGTAACATATATCATATTTAACTGTCGCAATTTCTTGATAGACCTATTACACAAATAAACAATTACTTACGTATTCAAATACTTATCGATTAAAACGTATGTCCATACCAAACATTTGAATATCATTTATATTTAATAATTTAAGTAAATATAAACCCTACATATTATACATTTTAACTTAAACTACCAAACATTACCTTAAAAACTAAAACAAAATATTGGCGTTCTAATGTTTCTCACGTAAGCATCTCTTTATTTATTGAATCAATCAAACAAGGTCAGTCGGTATGACACCTCGTTTTTCTGCAATTTGCAACAATGATAAAATGCAGCGTCCACCATAACCTAACGTCGACCTCAACCCGAGATGACAGCGACAGTGGATGGGTGAGCGACGCGCGCGCAGTCTGACCGGAGCCGCGCACTCGCGCGCACCATGCCGCGGCCGCGCCTATCGCTCGCGATGCGGGACAACTGGCGCCATCTGCAGCGCCTCTACGGCCTCGACCTCGACTTAGACGATATCTCACCCCCGCGCCGCGCACCCTCTCTTGACTCCCTAATCAACTCTTCCGAAGGAGCCGTTTCTAGTATCGATGCATCCGCACCGGAAGACTCCGATTCGGGAGCTGACACTCGCGCTGACCCAGACCCCCCTCGCCGGAAGTCTTCCAACCCCGAACGGATAAAGAAATGCCCTCAAAGTTTCTCATCATCGTCCAGCGGCCACATGGAGACGATACATGAAGAGACAATGGAACCAAAAGTGTCTGTGAAGGAGATTCTCGCCCGTTTCGAGAATCTTACTGAAAAAATTGATACGCAGGTAAATCAGTGTTTGTGTGTTGTGTTCTGGATGTAAACTGTGTGAACAGGTTTGAAAGTATCACTTACTACTATAAACATGCTTTACCGTGAAGAGCTGTGCTTTAAATTATATAGCAGTACTAACAGATACTAAAACTAGATTACGAGCTCTACGCTTGATGATGGTGTTCTCGTCACATAAACATATAATCGTGTCCTGGAAATACATGCAGAATATAACAATAGTATTTATAATGCTGAAAGGCGTGCGTGGTCTTTTCACTGATTTCCTGAATCAGCTGTTTGAAAACAAACAACTAAAGTACTGTTACGAAATTATTTCAGTCAGCGTTTATCTTTAATACAAAATTGCAGTGTCGAAACCAGTGCAATGTAACAGACGATGTTAAAAGACGATTATGTGGGGACATTTTTTTTTGTTAGCACCGCGGACTTACACTTTCCAATCAGCGTCGATCTCACTAAGTAATCGACCTATTCATGAGATTCAATGCAATTTAGTGTTCTTTCTGTTATTTATTAAACGTATCTCATGACCATGCTGTTCATTGAAAGGTATAATTGTCACCCTACTAAAGGTGCTTACATTGTTCGCTCTGTAGCCTAAACGATTGGATGGGCTGTGGTTAGAGAGATATCGTTAGATTCGTCTTAACTGTGAGAGTGACACTGGTTATATTTAAATTATAAAAATAAAAAGTTATGTATTCAGACTTCACGCAGCCGTGCGTTTTTTTTTTCAATAGTCACTTGACTTTTCGAATGGAACGTTTAGACAGTTTGCTTTTCATGTTGACATTAAAATATAACGATCTTTGTAAGAACATCATCTAAATATAAAATAGGTATGCATTGCATGGTAAGCATATGCGAGTTTTAATCATCATTGTTGAGTACAAAATACAATAACCATAAAAAAATATACCAGGGACTTATTATTTCTAAGCACCCTGAGTTACCATTTTCGCTTAACTTTTTTTTGGGATAGGGCGCAAATATCCCCTGATGGTAAGCGATTACCGCCGCCCAAGGACACCTGCAACACCAGGGGCGTCACAACATGTGTTGGCCCTCCCTTATCCTCACTCACTCGCTCGGTGAAAAACAACGCAAGCGCTATTTCACACCGGTTTTCTGTGAGGCCGTGGTATCACCCCGGTCGAGTCCGTCCATTCATACCGAAGCGTGGCTCTCCCACGGTTACACGTATAAAATGTTTCTGAATTAACGAAAAGTATTTAATTAAGTTATTATTGTTACCGACAGCTCATTTAAAATAATAAAAGTTTTCTCACATACAGACTTATCAACGAAGTATGTTTGCTCCGATACGTCAGTGCCAATACACCGTTAAATATACCTTCCCATACTTATATCTTTCATCATGAATTTACCTTATCGTGCAGTCATTGCCCATATTTAAGTATTCTTAAAAAAATAACTTATTGCATCCATCTCATAATTTAAACTTAAACGAATCTATCGACAGAGTCAAATCATTACAAAACGTGCCAAATAAATATTCATGCCTACCTGCATCATGGTCTACATACACTTGAACAATCAACCCCTCCCCATTTTCTTATGCAATCGATAAAAATACCACACGTAAAGTTTTATCAATTATAAAATAAAACCTGATATATCATTAAATTAATAAAAGCCGTATTTCGTAACAGATTTTCCATTTACTCTGATCATCTAGCAAGTTAGCCACATGACTGATTATGTTTTAACATTATTGCAAATCATGTTTGACCTCCTGCAGCCTAAGCTTCAGTATGTTGCGCAAGTGAATTGTTAAAGACGAAATTGTCTAATGATTATTTGCATTAATCGTCATTAAGAGCTTCTCATAGTCCACCACTTGACTTGGGCCTCTCCTTAGAAAAGCCGACAATATCACGGTGGTCAGGTTAGGTTTTGTTTCGAGATTCCCTTATCTTGCTGTTGTCTTTCGGACATTTTTTTATCACACGCAACTCCTAGTCTCAAACTAAGCAAAGCTTGTACCATGGCTACTAGACAAGTGATATAAATACATATATACTTTTCTTTTGTAAATACATACATATTATGCATGAGAAACACCCAAACTCCGAAATAAATATTTGCAGATCATACAAACATTTTGTCCGACTCGGGACTCGAACCCGAGACCTCATGAGCCGCAACGAGACATTCTGTAGTGTGTCTTGCGTAGTTTGTATGCCTTTGTCGCCTCTTACGATATGTGTTTTGAATGGAGGTGGTGATACTCCAAAATCTTAATACCACACAGAGAACATCACTTACAAATAGAAAAAAAGCTAAATAAATATTTATGTCTATTTAAAATCTCGTCGCCTCAACACTTCCTACTGCGCCAAGTGTCGTGGGTTCAAATCCTACAATGGGACAACACTTTGTGTGACCCATAAATTATTTTTCTAAGTCTGGGTGTACTTTGTATCCGTTTCATGTATGTTTGTAAAGTCCCCCGTGACACAGGATGTATATTCCTAATGCGGGAGTTGTCTTTAAAAAAAAAAAAACAAACGTTCTAAAATTATTTGCATTAATAGAAGTGAATTCACCAGTTTGGCATCCTAGAACTGTAAACAATGACCCTTCACTCAAGGCAAGGCAAGGCGGTCGATTGACAAAGAGATGCAAGTGCGTGTTTGTAGTTTAATGTTTCGGTAACTAGTTTCATGAACTGCAATTTAAAATAGTTTTAATTAACTTAACCTCAAACTTAATACAATATAAAATGTAAATGGCTGAGAGATCAATTCTGAGGAGTTCATTGTGTCAATTATTACGTTAATTACGTAAATTTTATAGGTCAATGCGATTAACTGAGAAAATACTTGACTCGAAATAAAAACCAAGAAGAAGAACCAACAGAAAAGTAAAAAGACTAAAGTTGTAAGTATTTATAATTAGTACTTCATGTGTCAATTTAAAGCTTCGTGCCAAAAACAAAAGTATATTTCAAAGACAACAAACTAGAACGCAGTTTTATCGAATGAACGAACAAATAAGTTTTATAAATTAGTCGCGTACGATGAACAACGTGTAATCCTATTAGTAAAATCATAGAGCACGGGCTTCTCTTTTCTCTCATTTCGGCCCTTTCATAAAATGTCACCCACAGATTAAATTAGCAATGCAGTAAAACGAGAGCCAATATATTAAACATGATTTTTTTATATATATATCAATTCAGAAACTTTTTGTCTCTAGACGGTCTTATAATGACATCCCGTGCGATTTTGCTCCTTCTTTATAAATATATATTTGATTCTTACTTATGTAGGTCCTAAATGCAGTTTAAAACGAAATTCGTTATTGAAAAATTAACAAATAAATTGAACATCGAGTCGTTCAAATCTTCACGAATATCCAATTATTAATATTTACATACCCTTGGATTTCTATGGATAGATTTGAATAGAACGATGCTGTATGCACCGCGTTCCGTCAAATAACGTTGCATTTATTATCTGTGCAAAAAAGTTCACTCAACCATAGATTTTATGATGTATTGTTGGTCAGTTCCTGCTTCCAAGTCACTGGGCTGAATCCAAGAATATATACAGTCATCAAGCTTACAGAAAAACTATGCTTTGACTTTAAAGATATATATCTGGTGGCTATCTGAACTTAATTAAGTTAATTTTATTCTGTCTAGAGTAAATTATTCCTTATCCAGTTTATAAATATGTTTAGTAAATAAAGAATGAAACTTTCTACCAGACTACGGTGTAGCCAAAAGGAAGGGTTATAGTTTTGGCAGTCTATGTATGTTTCCATGTTCTACAGTAGCGCCTTAACTACTGAACCGATTTCAATGAATAAGGTGTTAACATATTTGTAAAAAATATCCAGGTAACAAAGGCTATTATTAAACTTAATGGAATGTTTTTACGCAGTGCGGTTACAGTTTTTTATCTTTTCTTTGTTAAACTCCTGAATCTCTAAATAAAATGAGAAAGATATTCTTATAAAATGAGAAGCAGAGTTTGCACTGTGAGTATAAAGCTTTTAGTTATTTTTTTATTTGCGATTGTTTGGATTTCAGACCGACGTAAGAAATAAGATATCAGAATTAATTATCTTTTAATTATTGCAACGATATTTGCTCTCATCGAAAGTGGATTAATGTTACAGTTCGAGAGACCAGTTTTATTTGATTTTTTATTGGAGTTTTATTGAATTTTGCTTTTGACTTTCGCAATTTCCTTATAAGCCGCATTACAGCGAAACATTAGGCTTCGCTTATACCTTAACATTATATTTCGCTTATAACTTAGTGGCTATTTTACTACTAAAGTTTAAGAATTATTACTACATTTCCAAAACTAGGCTAGCCACTTACCTATACATATATACATATATGCGCATATTCTTACAAATGAACAAACTAAATTACCAGCTTACTAATAGTTTTAATAGCTATATTAAAAGTGAAACACGTCACAGTTTGCGCTTGCGCAGGGAAAGTTGATCATATGCTTGCGTTTATTACTGTCGATACATACAATCGTGTATTATTGTTATGTGTGTACGTTTGTTTGTTGTTTTTTTACCTTTTGAAAACTCCTTTGTTTACGCAAACGGATATTTTATTGATCCCTAATGCGTTTTATTATTCTAATTTGGTATTTGATGTTGTGATTGGTATTTAAAACAAATCGGTTCTAATAATTGATTGATTAAAAATATTTGAAGTATAATTTAATACCTATTTCCAGCAGTGGGCTACTGACTATTTAAGTTATGCATACTTGTTTAGTTTTTTTTAAAATCTTTATTTATTTAGATATTATTTATTTAAAAATATTATATAAGCCCCATCGTGGTTTTATAGCTTTTACATTTATATATTTCTAGGAGGTTAATTCGTCATCTTGCAGTTATTTTTTCCAGCATTTGTGCGCTTTGATAATTCAGTCAAATATATGATATTTTGTAGAAAACCTTTCATTTGTACATTTTTTTTGTTTACACAAATATCTCACACGTTTGTACTTGTTAATTTCACGCCGTCTATTTTAATAATTGACATATATTTTACTTTTAAGTCGTGTCTCGAATATAATTATTTGAGATACGGCGTCATTCATTCTCATGGTTGTCATGTTCGAGCAAACTCACAGATTTGTATTCCTCGACTGGTAAAAGAAAGTAATGAATTTAATTCTATTTTAATTTACTCTGATGTTTCGAAATACCACAAACTTGAAAATAGAAATATAGTAGATACACACACACTCATACGCTGAAAGTATTTCAATCCGACGTTGTAAATGGTCGAAACGACGTGAAAATGTAAAGTTACTTAATGATGATAATTTTACGGTGGGAGAGCCACGCTTCGGCATGAATGGGCCGACTCGACCGGAGTGATATCACCCTCACAAAAAATCGGTATGAAACAACGCTTGCGCTGTGTTTCCCCTGTGCTCCCCCCATCCCCCAAAGGCCGGCAACGCACTTGTGACGCCTCTGATGTTGTTGTTGTCTATGGGCGGTGGCAATCGCTTAGAAAATATACTTATAAACTTGAAATTAAAATACAATCGGATAAAGGAGACAAACTCGGACTATGCTCACCAAAGATTGCCTGCGCTGATTTTCAGCGACCTCCAAAGATCTCAGTCAGGGTTCTGTTATTAGGTAGCAATAGAATCATCATCATTATCATCATCAACAGCTTTTAAAGGTCCACTGCTGGATGGAACCGTCTCCTGCGAAAGGAGACTTTGGCCTGTTATACCACAACTACTAGACGGGTTGGTGTAGTGTTGGTTTGGGTCCGGATGGCGTAAAAAAACGGTTCCCGGATCTCTCCCGTCTCAGGCGTCGAGTGGCACACCGTGTGTTTTTAGTCGGTTCGATTCCGACACACCGCCCCGCCGCAAACCCTGGTGGGGTGAAGGCCCGAGGGGGTTCTCACACGTAAAAAAAAGTGTTGGTTTTAAGTTTTCCTTCTTCTAGCAGTGATGTTGCCTTGCGTAGTTTGTTCCTTAGGTTGCCTCTTACGACATCCCTAGAATAAATAGGAGTGGTTATAATGTGCACTCTTATTCGTCACGATAAAATAGTAATAATAGATCTCTTAATTGTACACCAGATTCACTTTAAAGTTAATATACAATCAAAGAAGTACAAATGGCGGCCTTATCGCCCGGAGGCAATCTCTTACAGACAACTATTGGATGGAGAGAAAAACATGAATAAGAGAAAGTGTAGTGTAGCGTCTGGTGTAAAACTAGATAAAACGGTTTTTTTTTTAAATATTAAAGGTTGTCTTATACCATTATAGTAATACATGATGTAGATTATATGAAATAAATACCAAGAATAAATTAAATATAGAATTAATTACAAACTTAAATGTAGCAGTGTGACTCAATTGACCAAAAAGAAATAGCTGGTTAAGAGACATTGNGATACATACAATCGTGTATTATTGTTATGTGTGTACGTTTGTTTGTTTTTTTACCTTTTGAAAACACCTTTGTTTACTAGCAAATGGATGGATTTTCATTGATCCCTAATGCGTTTATTATTCTATTTATTTGGTGTTGTGATTGGTATTTAAAACAAATCGGTTTTAATAATTGATTGATTAAAAATATTTGAAGTATAATGTAAGACCTATTTCCAGCAGTGGGCTACTGACTATTTAAGTTATGCATACTTGTTTAGTTTTTTTTAAATCTTTATTTATTTAGAGATTATTTATTTAAAAATATTATATAAGCCCCATAGTGGTTTAATAGCTTTTACATTTATATATTTCTAGGAGGTTAATTCGTCATCTTACCGTTATTTTTTCCAGCATTTGTGCGCTTTGATAATTCAGTCAAACATATGATATTTTGTAGAAAACCTTTCATTTGTACATTTTTTTTGTTTACACAAATATCCCACACGTTTGTACTTGTTAATTTCACGCCGTCTATTTTATTAATTGACATATATTTTACTTTTAAGTCGTGTCTCGAATATAATTATTTGAGATACGGCGTCATTCATTCTCATGGTTGTCATGTTCGAGCAAACTCACAGATTTGTATTCCTCGACTGGTAAAAGAAAGTAATGAATTTAATTCTATTTTAATTTACTCTGATGTTTCGAAATACCACAAACTTGAAAATAGAAATATAGTAGATACACACACACTCATACGCTGAAAGTATTTCAATCCGACGTTGTAAATGGTCGAAACGACGTGAAAATGTAAAGTTATATAATGATGATAATTTTACGGTGGGAGAGCCACGCTTCGGCATGAATGGGCCGACTCGACCGGAGTGATATCACCCTCACAAAAAATCGGTATGAAATAACGCTTGCGCTGTGTTTCCCCTGTGCTCCCCCATCCCGCAAAGGCCGGCAACGCACTTGTGACGCCTCTGATGTTGTTGGTATTGTCTATGGGCGGTGGCAATCGCTTAGAAAATATACTTATAAACTTGAAATTAAAATACAATCGGATAAAGGAGACAAACTCGGACTATGCTCACCAAAGATTGCCTGCGCTGATTTTCAGCGACCTCCAAAGATCTCAGTCAGGGTTCTGTTATTAGGTAGCAATAGAATCATCATCATTATCATCATCAACAGCTTTTAAAGGTCCACTGCTGGATNTCTTTCTCTTTAATGTATCAACATTTATGTATAATTCTTGAAAGTTTACAAAACCAATATTTTGATGTTTCTCCCCTTTTCAGTTAATCCCGAAAACAATAGTTACTAAACATAGTACAATACCGATAAATAATCAAAATAAATGAAAAAGCATAGAGTCTACTTCAATACATTGTTGAACTTTCTGAGTTTATATGACATAAATGCAAAAGCCTATAGTTGGATGATCAACTAAGGAACGAGAGAAAAGTTTTAGGTACACGTGTATAGTTAGAGATAAAAAACAAATATTACGAATAATCAAATAACAATAGACAATTAGTGAAGTAATAACATACTTATAAAATAAATTTTGACAAAGTACAGCACGAGGCGCATTAACTACCACCTATGATATAATGTGAGTTAACAACGATCTTCTTTAGCCTAATATCTCTCACTAAATGTAAGGATATTGTGTTTTACCTCAGTTTGAGGTTGGTTTCTACCTAAAAATACCGAAGAATTTCATCGTAATCTGAGATTGCAATCTGTGCAAGAATTAGATGATTAAACGCACCACTCAATACACTCAAAACACGAGGACGCGCGATGTTGGATGCGTGCAGTAATTTAAGAACGAAACAATTTTTTTTAATGTTAATAACAAATTGAAAGAGTAGTGGGTAGTAGAGAAATGAACCATTTTTTCTCTCTGACTTAAAATGCTGGGTGTCCAACCACTAGATCAGACAATGAATAAAATGCCTCTTTGCAATTTAACTAGTCAAATATTTACGACAATATACTTAGTCCAAATTCACACGCATAAAACACGCCAGTTTATTAAAAGCGTTGAACAATAATTATAATATTTACATTTTTAAAAGGTTCAAATTAATTTGACCTAACGTCGTTTAACGGCATCTTGTCATTTGAGTTAAACTTGTTACCAGAATTCCCATTCAGCTTAGAGTTTTACTCGCGTGGGAACTGGTGACGCCTCTAGACCTCTAACATTATGGACAGAGATTAGGCCCAAGAGTGGAAGAGTAGCGGAAGATGATGACTTAGAATCTAATCCATTTAAATGTGAGACATTAAAAACCAAAGACACGAATGCATAATCTACTAATAAAGTTGAATGACATTAAGCATTATGTTAGTCTAAATCTTGCTTTTTTGCTTAAAAGCCGAGTATCGAAACGATATTAAATTACAAACTGGCTGGCTTGTGTCTATGACTCCACTCATTTTATCGATCAAATCCAGTATCTCAATTTTTTCCTAATAATTTAATTATTAAATAGTAATATTTAATTAATAATAGTATTTAATTAATGACACACACATTTACGTGGACGCTATTCCGTATTCTAGTTAGTTTAAATACTGGTAAATTTTAATTTAAAAAAGTATAAATTAAAATAATAAGTTTTCTATTGTCTGTGAAATGGTGAAAGTAAAAAAAAATACGTCCGAATTTTGGCGGGATTCTCGTTTGTTGTCTTTAGTAGTCATTGAGAAATTAATAACATGTAATTTATAAATATATTCATATTTATTCACATAAAAAGTTGTTAAGTTAATGTTTAAGTTTTATTACTGTTTGGTAAAATTTAGATAGGTGTAGATAAATATTTGAAGAAAACACTTTTTTTTCCTGTCACCACACTGACGTAGCATTTGTAATGTAAAATACTTTCAAAAGATTTTTTATGATTCACGACGAATAATGAGATAGTTGAAGACTTCTACTTATAAACGGATCGCTGGATCCCAACACAGAACGAACAGATGAGTATGTGACCTTGGGACAGAGACACTAGAGTCCTTACTTTGATTTTTTTTTACGTGCGGTAACCCCCTCGGGCCTTCACCCCATCGGGGTTTACGGCGGGGCGGTGTGTCAAAATCGAGCCGACTAAAACCACACGGTGTGCCACTCTGCACCTGAGACAGGAGAGATCCGGGAACCGCTTTCTTACGCCATCCGGACCCCTCCCAGCGCCTGCCCGCATTGAAGCGGGCTCCGTCGTCTGATGGAAAACTCTCAATTTAGGCGACATACGGCACACGCGTAACGTCACCCCCTCGCGGCAGGCCTGTGAAGCGGATGGAGGGAAAAACCCGTAACCCGCGGACACACTCAGGGCAGCATGAGGCGCCTATCAGGTCGTCGGAAGATCGTCCTCCCGGGCCAATTTTCTATTCAAAACCTATAGTAACCTTGCCTATTAATATTGTTCCTGTGACTCGCCTTAAAACGATAATATACGCAAGGAGGGTAGTTTGCGCCCAACCTCAAAACAAATTAAGAATATTGCAGGAAATTCATTGATTATGTTGGTGCCCGAAGACAATAGACGGGCAAATAAAGAGCTAGACGTAATCCTTTAACCATATTTGGGTAAAATTACACCGTCAATATAGAATGATAAAATCAATAAAATTTATTCAAATAATATTGTAGAATTGAATGGTATTTAAATCAACTATATGTCATACCGGAACTGAAGTGTATCACCAAAATTGTCAAAAGATTTGATAAAATTCCATAAATCTTTCTTCATATCTTTTATAACATATCCACTACATCTTCATGTCTTCTATGATGACAGATTAAACGCTTTCATTCTAAAAGTTATTTCTATCGTGAAAATTATATATTTTTTATGTAAATTAACTATAGATATACAGATTATCAAATAACTGTATCACTCTTTCTTTGTTTCCTGATAGAACTCAATTGAGCATGAGTTTTGAATGGATGAGCTTTCGGCAAATATAGCCCTTATTACAAAACCCCTTCTATGTATTTCAGATGGGATTTGGCATGACTAAAGTTAAATGCGATTTTTGCAAGTTTTTTAATGAATATTTAGTCAACTAGACTCATTTAGCTTAAGAGTATTTTTGCATTTCGTGTAAAGTGTAAAATTGATGGTCGCTTCTAACTTTTAAAATACAATGCTTTTATTAAATGTATAAATAATCTGTTTAACATCGTGCTACCCTCAGAAAAAAACAAAAACCAGAAACATAGTTCAAAAAGATAGAAAAAAAAACTGTTGTCATTAGCTTCGATATAATGGAAATGAAATCTTATGCTCGTGTATTAAAGTTGATATTCATTGATGAGGTTTTTAGGTCAATAATATTCTTGGTAATACACATTTTTGAAAATTTCTTTTGACATTACACATATTGCAGTAGTTTAATTAACAAATGACGTAAGATATCTAGACAACATGTTTGACACAAATCTAAATTTTCGCAAGAACATCGATTTATTGCTCTCAAGAGTTCGTAAAATTATTATGTATATAGGTATTCGAGAAGTGACATAATACAGCTGATTATGAAATAAAAAAAAATAATTTACATTATGTCAAATTTTTATTTACATATTGCGTAAGATTTGGAAGTAGTGTTGACAAATCGTATGTTTATCGATGGAACGATTAGAGTAATTTTTCATTTTTCATCGTGGCCATCTGTGTCCAGTTCATTTGAAATATCGATTAGGTCAAATTAACCTTTTAAATATTATTGCGTTATGGTTTCTACATGTATTCACACACTAGCTGCGCCCCGCGGTGTTAGCCAGTTGTTGCTATACTTGCTCATCCAACGGAAACACTAGATGTGCTATATCTGTTCTAAATTTCGTCCAAATCCGTTCAGTCGTTTTTACGTAGAAGAGTAACAAACATCCTCACAAACTTTCGCATTTACAATATTAAATATTATTATTATACACCTAATATGCATCGTAATTTGTCGGTGACGTGATCACTTTGGAGAAATTTCCACTCAAGTCCAGACAGTGTTCTGCTGAACACCCACTTTAATGACGTCACTAGCCAGTTGTCAACTATATTCAACGTCAGGGAACCGTGTCGAATGAACTTTGAATGAGTCAGATTAGATTTAATAATAATAATATCATCATCATCAGAAACTTCCAATTAGGCCAAAGTCTCCTTGTTCACCAGTAGACTTTTAAAGGCTGTGATCATGGTGATGAGAAATACAATACCTAGGTGATGGCTGACCCGAATAACCTGAGGTTTTTACAAGATGGCTGTGCAATCCCAGACGGGGTACTACTGGATTAGAAAAGTAATGTTTTCTAAATATGTAATATACATTTCATCCCATATTAGTATGTTAATAATATATTATAGGCATTTCACTCACACTCTTCTAAATTTTTATTAACATCCACATTTTGTCTAATTTTCATCTTATATGTCTTTACAACACCAGACACAACCCTCTACTTTCCCTATTTTGTTTTATCTCCATCCTATGGTTGCCTGTAAGAGATTGTCTCCGGGAGATCAGCCCGCAAATTGTACCTAATTATCATGTATTAAGACCTTTCATAATATACCTGGTGTACGATGAAGACAATATGAAATAAAATAAATAAATACTTTGCACATTTAACACACAACGCCATCTAGTCCCAAACTAATTATTATTATAACACATGTTTTTCTTAATGCACTACTTATTTAACAAATCCTTTGTTCTCAAACATATACAATCAAACGAAGTACCTACAAATAAGCAAGGTGTAAATAAAGCAATTGAAATTCACCCTCCGTAACGCACCTTCTAACTTTTTGACCAATAAAAAACAAACTAAAGATGGCTCACATCTTTATTTCAAATGTCTACATTATTTCTAAAGTCATAAGAGCTATAATCGCTTGCTAACGTACATCAAAACATGAACCCGACACCTGTTATGTCGAGAAGGGAGACGAAACCACCGGTCCACACTTCCTGTGCTTTAACCGAAAACCCTTCTGTTCTAAGTTTAGGTAACTGCAAGTTTCTTTAGAAGGCTTATCAATGTTATCATTAATTAACACGATTTATGTNCTTTATACTGTTCACCTGTATGTATATCATTGTATGTATGTAACGGAGTCTTTAACCATGATTTTCACCTACTTTTTAATGTGAAAACTTCAAACGTTTATCGAGAATCGATCAAAATATCCTTGATTGTGATAAAAGAATTATCTTCATAATATGTTTCTTTTTACATATAGACAATTATTTTCTACTTTTTAATTTGGCTACTTACAAAACCGTGTTGTAATTTTTTGACTTCTAATCATCTATACAAATAAATAAAATTGGAGTGTCTGTTTGTAATATTGGAATAATCGCTTTTTACTAAATGCATATATATGTACGCATACAAGGTACATATACCAATATAATACTTATTTTTTACAATTTTTATCTGTCTGTTTGTTCCGGCTAATCTCTGGAACGGCCGCACCGATTTTGGCAAAACATTCACTGGCAGATAGCTGATGATATAAGGAGTTATTTTCTTTTTATTTTAGACTAGCCTTACTCCGCGGTTTGAAAATATATATGTATGATAACATAATAATATTTTCTTAAACATCAAACCACACTTAGAAACGGCTAAGTTTCTTATCGTAGTTAAAAAACTCACTCTTGCAGTTAATTAGATTGTCTTCCTGTAGTTATTATGAGATACTTTCGAAAACATGCGTATGCGCATAGACACAGGTACCAGTAAATTGACAATATCAGCACAACTAATTGCTATGGCTCCAAAGAGAGCGTGACCGCTAACTCTCTCACTTTCCACACGTATATATCATAAAAACATACTATTCTGTGGCAATTTTTACTATTGGGGCTGTTTATGTAACCACATAATGGCTAAATAAGATCAACTATACTGGAGTTATAGTCTTCATAGCCTTTATCTCTGTGACAATTGTTACTACTGTCATTTTAAAACTTATCTATATAATTAACTATCTGTTGATCGCGTTTCCGCCCGCGTATGTGTCGGCTAACGCGGCAAATAGTAGCCTATGTGTTATTCTGATGTATAAGCTATATTATTGTAAAGTTTCATCCAAATCTATTGAGCAGTTTTTACGTGAAAGAGTCACAAACATCCATCCATCATCAATATTAGTATGATGATGAATTACAAAAATGTGCGTACGCGCATAACTTTCGGCCGACTGCAGCAAATTGGATTTTTTGTTTTTTATCAGTAAAAGGTATGTATAGGATATGATAAAATAAAACCGGGGGAGTTATATTTTAAGTAAGTTAACACGGGCTTACTAAAATAATTATCACGAAAATGAATATAGCGGTACGAACTTCGCCGGGTCAGCTAGTGAGAAATATTTTATTTGCAAATTTTATAATTGTCACGTAAGGAATGAAAATATAGGTCATACGAAATAATTTAAAACGCTTGTTCAATGTTACTTCGTTACAAATATCAATCAAGTTACATTTTAAAGACTTGTTGGCAGTTTCAATAACATATTGGTTTAAGTTAAATACCCGCATGCCACCAAAAATTGTGTTATCCATTGAATTGGTTTGATATTCTGAATGTTTTTTGTTGCGTATTAATGTCAAACAGAGAAAATCGATGTTGTTTACATGATTGGGGACAAACGAATAGACAAGTCAACTAGTGGTAAAGGATTACCACTACACATGCATTGTCGCCTTCCCAGGGATCAGGGAGGGTTTGGGCTCTAACAACTTTGGCTTTTATATTAGAACGTGTATAACTACGATGAAGTCGACCCATGAAAATCTATTACATATTATAATTTGTAACAGGCGTGTACATCAAAAAATATTGAGGAAATAACGAATAAAGGTATCTTTAATAAAGACCCCTTTATTCTTTTTCTTCTTTAATAAAGTCTCTTTAACAAAACTCAAAACTGTTTTCAGAATTGTTGTTTATTTGTACTTGCAGAACTCTCGGTAATGACTTAACAGATTTATATGCGGTTTTCACTTACGTATTGAGGTAAACTTCATTTAACATTTAGTATTTATTTTAATCGACTGACAAATAAAAAAACTGTCCGTCGTATACCTGACTAACCGACCCAGTGAACTTCGTACCGCCAATTTTTTTTTTTTGTTAATAGTATCTACATATTTGAAAAAGTTTGCTGTATTTATGCCTGTTATGGCTTAGCTTCCCTCGGGTCACAGTCGTGGACTACGAAAATGTAACACTTCCAATTTTCTTAAATTATCTTCTATTACCAACCAATCTTCATCAATCAACACATAAAAGAAGATTTACCCAATTAGGTCCAGTCCGCTAGACGCAGTAGATGCTTGAAATGTACAGATAATGGTTCGAAACCCTTCCTGCGCGAGTCCGACTCGCACTTGGCCGGTTTTTAATAAACTTGTATGGAAATGATGTACCACTGTGCAAGAGGTTCCGCAATGCAAAAATGCCGCTTATTTGTCAATTTATCAATATTTAGTTACTTAATATGACTAACAAATTTGTTTTTTGATGTTGCCATTAGAAAAATAAACATATATGTATGTAGTAACTAGAATGTAGGATATCCTAAATAAAAAATTTGAAGTACCGACAGAAGAAAAAGTGCCTAGAGTATAATTTTCAAGTTGTTCAAGTTGACTTCACTTATTAATCGATTTCAAATTTTTTATTGAAACTTAACTGCCACATATTGCAACATCATTTGATTATAACTCGACAGCAAACAAAACTCTCATTGCAGAATCGAGTAGCGATTGATTAATCGACCATAACTGTTTTATTGTGCAGATTCGGACATACTTTCCTTTCATACCGACTATAAAGACCAACGTTATGTTTCGTTTATATCCTTCTTATATTCTCACGGCCTTGGTGACGAACTGGTAACCTCTTTTTTAATAAGAACTTCTGTTACCTAAACATTTACAATACATATGTACAGTCTATATCTAATATATTTAATTCTCTTGTTCGTTAAGAAACTCCTTCGAAACGGCTGGACCGATTTTATGAAATTTTGTGCGTATATCGGGTAGGTCTTAGAATCAACCAACATCTATTTTTGATAACCCAAATGATAAGGATGACCCACCTCTAAATATTTTATTTAATTTTTAGGGTTCCGTACATCATAAAGGTTTATAGTATTAGTTTGTTGTCCGTCTTTCTGTCTGTCAAGAACCTTTTACTAAGGAAGGCGTAGAGATATCAAGCTGAAATTCATATCAAATACTCAGATCTAATGTCCTTTTAAGCCAACACAATCAAAAGATTTCGAGATGTTTTTTTTATGTATGGCACGTTTTCCGGGTTAGCTGTTTTTTATATATTTTTTTGCATTTAAAGATCGACACACATGTTTTTGTCCCGTAATATTGCCTTAGAAATAAAGTGATATTTCCATATTTTGTAATAAAATAAAAACAACAGTCCATATCTAAGTTTATGACGCTTAGTATTTCATTGTTTTTGAGCTCAATGTTGCTTAAATATAATTTAATCAAAATTGAGCTATAGATATATTATAAATATATGTATAAATGATCAGATTAATAAATAAAAAAAATGCTTAATTTTGATGCATTGACAGTTGTTGGTTACCAACCATTGTATGGGTAAGGAATATATCTTGCGATTCTGGATATTCAATTGCGCACTGCTATCTAGCACTCTATAAAACCTAGAGAACATAAAAATTATTTCTAGAATACTTATTTTCCAAAGCTTTGTTTTTAAATTTCAGGTAGCTATTTAAAAGTATTTGATTAATTATGTTTTTTCTTCATTGTATTTTTGCACAGGAGTGACGTAATTAATTGTTTGCGATGCGACCTTTTCTACGACCGGTGTAATTCAACAGGTTTGCCTTGACTGTATAATGCCTTAGTAGATACCTTCAGTTCTATCGCGTCTTGAAATCATAGTAACATAAAAGCACTAATAAATATATAACTGGGAAATAAAACTGCGAATCCTAATTAAAAGTAATACAATAATTGAATGAGAGTTTATTTATTACACATAAAGGTCTTGGAAGAGATCCGCCTCTGAACCGACAACAAAAGCCTGTTGCTATAAGTGTAATACTAGAAAATATATTATGTATTTTGGGTTTTGCCTGCAGTNTCTGCAGTTCTGCCTGCGTCTATCGTTTAGTAGCCTATGTCCTTCCTCAAGATAAAAAGTATCTCCGACTTGGTGGTATCGGCTTAGCTTTGAAGGCGTAATAGAAAGACAGTTACTTTCGAGCCTCTATTAAAGTAAGGAAATAAATAAAGTCACATCCCATACAAAACAGTTTATAATTATTACAAGTATTTACATTCTTTTTACTCTGTCTCCACTATTACTAGGCTAAAATTTATCACTCTTAAAACTCGCCAACGTATTTTAATGAGTAACAAGAAGCACTTTTACAAATATAAAAAATTATATATAAACATATACATTCTAATTAAAAAAAACGCAAATTATTATTAAGCAACAGAAAAGTGAAATAGGATGTATTGACAAAAAACACATTAACATTATTTAGTTCTTGATAAACACATCATGCCACCTTTTCGCATTTCTAAAATTTACCAAAAACAAATCACGCACTGTCAATGTTTTTGTAAGAAAATATAAAATATTTACTTTTGCAACCTATTTTTGGTGCTTTCACATAAGTTATAATTTTATTGTTTCTACAGATTCTTAGAAACGCACGCAATCGTACATATTTCTACGTGACGGCGATAATCGAATGCGATTCTCAATAAGTATAGCCATTTCTATTGCCCAATCATTGTGTGTGAAACCTGGGAAACTTTGGTTTACTGCAGTTATGCAATTAAACTCAAACTTACTATGCCTATATAATTTTTATGAGTGTTTTTATTATTGCTATTGAACTGGGAACGCGCTGCCAGGATGCGTTGCAATTGATAAATGCGTGCAAGAAAGAAGATACATGCAACTAACTAAGGAGTATTAAATGTGATAGGGTTTAAGTACCTCTGTTAGGGTATTATAGAGTTACTTTTACAGAACACTACTTACTTGAATTCTAATAGGATTAGATAATTCCTAGTTTTGACTAATTCTTTAGAACTTTGGTTCATGCAAAGAGTATTTACATGTAATATCACGTATGATCGTCAGAGAAATACATGAACCCCTGGGACATTCAATTCACATTGTGTGATGGACACTACTTTAATTTCTTTTTTCTTGTTTCTATTCATTTAATAGGGGGTAAACAAGCAGACGCATCGCCTGATGGTAAGCGATTACTGCCACCTATGGACACCCGCAACACTAGAGGCGTCACAAGTGCGTTGTGGCTTTTGGGAGATGGAGGGAGGGGTTGGGGTATGAGCATCCGGTATCCTCACCCACTCTCGGTGAAACAGCTCAGGCGCTGTTTCACACCGGTTTTCTCTGAAGCCGTGGTATCTCTACGGTCGAGCCGACCCATTCATGCCGAAGCGTAACTCTCCCTCTTCTGTTTGTGTGTGTGTAATGTATCCGTTATATGTATGTATTTCTTGTATAGGAATATATTTATCAGTATTCTAGGCACTACATGCTTTGCCTAGTTTATTATCAAACGGTCTTGTGGTCCATGTTAAAGAAAAAATTGGGGCCGTGCCCAAATAAGTCAATACTGTGGTTCCTTCGATAGGTACCGAGCAGGTCTATAAAATAATCGATGTTCTACATCACTATCTTGACGATCACACAACACGCATTTATGTTTCACGGTTTGTATGTTATATAATATGGTTGATAACAGTGAAAGTAGATGCGTCTACATATATCGGAGAAAAATATGTATATGTTTTTGCTAATGTTATAATATAAGTTAAATGAAATTTAGAATACTTTATATTATATATAGAATTTCTGAAAGTAGATATTGGGCAGCAGGTGGTAAATAGTGGCAGTTTTAAAGTAGTATTTTAATTGTTTTACCTTGTTGCCTTTGCTGCCTTTTTCAATGCTTCTTAGTTACATTTTAAAAAGTTCTGTAAACCTAAAGGTAGAATAGATAATTTGGTGACTTTTATACGTATTTTCAAACCACTGAGACTTTTTAATACTTTTTGCGCTATTTTAGGTGATCTAAGAAATCATTTGAGGTCAATCTGCTTGATTGATTAAACAAATTTGTATTGATTATCTTAGTAATACATTTTAAACTCTCTTAACTATCTTACCTGAATCAACTTTATATGTATCCTGCAGTTAGAGTAAAGATCTTCAACAGGCTTTGTTGTAGGAGATCTGATGATAGGGCCAGGAAAGGGGCAGAGATTTCCACTCATATGATTTGTTTTAATGAATCCTACCTTCAAGCCCAAGGCGACATTGCTAAGAGTGCTACTAATACTAAGCATTATATAAGCAGGGTTTTTACTTGGGTTTACACTTATTTACAGTTTTAATTGATTTAAAAGTCATGGACCAATAGTGACACGTTTTGTAAGATTGAATTTCGGGGAAAAATTAAGGAAGGCATTTTCATTTTTTATATTAAATATTTTGGGTTATAATAATCACTAATAAAAAAAAACCTTTTTAAGTATACTACTCTGTCAAGAAAGTACCGGGAAACGATCAATAATACACAAAATGTTAGTTATTCATCCTAATTTACGCCTAATTACGCCAACGAATAAGTCAATCACCTAAACATATTTAAAACGCCGTTTCCGGAATTGAGTTTAGTTCCCGCTGCGAAATCTCCTTTATGTCTTCTATCGATTGAAAACGGGTGCCACGAAGTGGTAATATATATTTTGGAAAAAGAAAAAGTCGGCTGGAGCCATATCTGGTTAATATAGTGCTTGCTCGATGATATTTTTTGAGTGTATGATCAAAAATTCGTTCACAATGATGGCCTTGTGCGAAGGCGCATTATGGTGGTGGAAAATCCAAGAACTTTCTTTCCACAAATCTGGCTTTTTTATATAACGCATAACGCTCAAATAATATTTTTTATTTACTTTTTGACCTTCCGGTAAGAATTCTGAGTTCACAACACCTCGAAATGAGTTTGACTTTTGATCGACTTTGGCGTGGTCTTTTCGGCTTCGGTTCAGTTGGAAGGCGCTACTCCGAAGCCCGTGGACTGGTTTTTATGTCAAACTTGTAAACCTATTTTTGGAACTTGGAACATCACCATCGAATTTGGAACAATAAACAAATCATACGTTCCCGATACTTTTATGACTTAATTTATAGTTAGACAGTAAAGAATATAGAAAAAAAAAAGAGACAAATAAAAAAACTATGCATATACCCACAACTGTAAAAGATTTTATCTAATCGTATTAGAACTTTGTTTATTTACTTTTTAACTCGTTTGTTTTGTTTCTCTGGACTGTTTTTTTTGTTATATGTAGCTGGAGCAAAGAAACTCAAGTCCCGTGCGATAAACTACAACTACTTTACTCGACTTGATGTAAAAAAATAGTGACTGTGTTCAAAGCAGTACACGAGCGTCGTTTGTCTAATAAATGACAGTTCATTCTCAATTAACCACGGACAATCTCTTTTTTTTAACCTCGTACCGGTTGCAAAAACTTTTTGAAAGATGTTCTAAATTTTTGTCACCTCATCGCTTCACTGTCTATGTTTGGTAACATTCGTTTTAAAGCGACGTTTTTTGGCGTTATTTAGACAGTTTCACAACTTTATTACTTTTAATTAATTTGTGTCTTATCACTGTCTTGTCGCTGATTTATTATAATTAAATATAAGATTAAAACGCTTACAGTTTAGTAGTAATGTAACGTAGTAAGCTTTACGAACTTGTGCGTGTGTAGATTTTTTATCGCATCCGTATTGTGACGAATTATTAAGAATACAGTGTCACCACTGCTATTCGTTAGAGCGACTAATGCGATTTATGCATGACAACATCACTGCAAAGAGAAGGACAAATTCATACATACCCAATACCAAATCATCTGGCCAGCGCAGTATAGTAGGTCTTTGTTGAGGAGAGGCCTATGTCCAGCATAGGGCTATTAATGGCTGTCAATGTTGATGTTGAGTTTTTACATCAAGTTTCTTAACGATTAATGTGAAAATGAATATACACATTTTATTTAGAATACGGTCAAATGTTATAACCGTTTTTTTCATCAATCACAAAATATTATTTAATACTTTATTTCGTCAGTGTTTAAATATAAAAATGTACAGTACCTTTAAGATAAATTTAAAATATATCACAGAGATCGGCTGATTCGAGAAATATGTCTGAGCCAGACAGCATGCGGGAATAAAAGATCGCCAATGCACAGAATGGTTGATAGTTATAACAAACATTTTTGTACCATTGATCTAATGGCAATGCGTCCTAGCTATTTTAAAAAGCTATTGCTTGAAAACTTTAGTGTTTAATAAAACTAACTTAAATGTTAGGCAGCAACGTGTGAAAGTATGTATGTGTACTCGTATGTGTGTGTACCCGTATATGAATGTGTATGTATGTATGTATTTATATATATCTAATTTTATGTCACTGTCTAATGCATACTATCACTAATGTGTGTTGTATATAATGTTCTCAAAAGTTAAACCCTGTTAATGTTACATTGGTACTATATGGTAATTGTCGCTGATGGCACAATTATATACATTTGTATGTAATTTGTACTTATACCCTTGTATGGTGTTGTTTGTTTACCTAAGTAAATTAAAGAATAATAATAATAACAAAGCAGCGAAGTCAGTTTATAATGCCCTGGTAATATGACACACGAAACCTAAGCGCACTAGATACTGTTCACGCCGCGTTGACGTCCCAACCGCTTTCTGCCCCAACTTTTACTCTTAGACGACAGTTAATCACTCTTCGATCTTCGATACTTAATCATTGCTCTGGTCGCTAATAACCATGGAAAGTGGATACCAGTAGTACTTGCTGTACTAGGAAAA
>PKRV01001132.1:5617-15934 GCA_003709505.1 Hyphantria cunea
TTTTTTTTTTTTTTTTAACGGGGGGAAATCCTCATGGATGTCCTCCGCTCTGGGGAGAGAGCGAAGGGGTCTGTCAGACTTTTACTGACTAAAACCCCCCGGTTTTCCGTCTTTCTCCTACGCCAGGGATCACGGGAACTTAAAAGACATCCGCAATCCCCGACTGGTGCCGGCCCGCTGCTGCGGACCACATCTCGTCAGCGAGAGGAGTGAGGTATTTGACTCCCCTCGAGACTTCAAAGAGGGGCGCACAGGAACACTAAGCGCCGCCACCTCGGGTCCGGTTGGTTGGGGGCGACGGACATCCCCAAGTCCACCGCCCCTGGGCCCAGTTAGGGAGGCCGGTGGAGGTCAGCGTATGCCCTCCTCCGACGCCCGGTGCGCCTTCTGCGGACTGAGAGAGAGGTCAGGAACTCCCTCTCCCTACGGGTGTCCCCTAAAGTAAACCATAAAAATATTAATTAATACTACGCTACTAATTACCACTGATCTCAATCTTTGTAAATAATTTATTCATAAATTTTCTTTTAAATCCATTAGCGTGATAGGCCAAGCTATACTTATAACGTGTTACTCTATAGTAAATGGTCTACATTATTTTAATCATGGGTCAACTCTTGATACTTACCCTTATAAATCGTGTGGTCTCTTTCTTCAACTAAATCGGTTGTCTCTTTAATTATCTGCACATAAATCTTTAAAGTTATAGTATTGTCAAATTATTCACAACATTTTAGTAACATGATTGTGGTAATATGTAATTTTCATTTCTAAAAATAAACAAACCGAATACTACCGTGTCGAGTAGAAATGGTTATATAAAATGTCGTATATTGTAGATATGAACTTAATTGAGTTGCATGGCAGTTTATAGTAATGCTAAATAAAAGCCAACCATTGTTCGTAGTTCCTTAAGAAATAAGAAAACTATGGTTTTTTTCCTTTCACAGAGACTTTTACAAACATTGCTGTTATATTGTATAATTATGTGATAGAAGTAAAAGTAACACACGTTAGTAACATAAAATAATGTAATTTATGCTTAAGTTTTTGTGTGAACTAAACGAATGAAGTAATTGACATTGTATACAAATATACAACAACTTAGTATACAAAGTTACATTTAAGGCACTTTGGCGTTCAAGCCTTACATAACAAGGATGTTATTTACAATAACAAAGAAAAATAAGATTCTTATTTTTTGTTTGTATTACCAAGTAGGTCACCATTAGGTGAGACCTTTATTAAACACACATTTGCAACTTTAACGCCGAGGCTAGGTAACCAAGTGGCCACCTTCTTGCAATCCCGCAAGACTATACAGATCAATTTGACTGTGTCGGTGGTGCAGTGGTAGCGTATGCGATTGCAGTGCTTGAGGTCTCGGGTTCAGTGCCCAGGTCGGACTAAGTGTTTGTACGACCTGCTAATATTTGTTTCGGAGTTTGGTTGTTTTATATATAAAATGTATATATTTACAAAAAAAGTATTTATGTATTTGTATCATTTGTTTAAGCTCTGGTTAGCTTAGTACTAGATGACATTATGTGTCAGAATTTTAAAACACTTATTTATAAATACCCTAGCCTAGATAAAATGTAACCATAAAATAGATGTCGTATAAACATCTTCGATCTTGATCATCTAATTGTGTCAAGTTGACCCCCAACGACCTCGTCACGGGCGCGCGTTTGCCCTCGGCCGAACCTCTTCGTCATCCGCCGTGACTATTAAAAGACCGCCATGACCTTTTCTATGTCCGAAACACCAACACTAACCTATCTGATTCAAATCTTGAAGATATCAAGTTTGATTTATACATCGCATCCCCAGATTTCTGAGGAAGAGTCGGTACAGAAGCACACACCATTTACGCTCTTTTGTCAGAAGGTAATAAAAATATATCTGCACAAATTTATTAACAGATAAAGAAATTATTTATTTGCGAACTGTAACAGCAAACGTATTTTCGATACTTTACAAGACATGAAATTGTACGTTATAATTGAATAAAAATATTTCATACTTTTTGGTGTACTTTTAGAAATAAAACTAATAGACATCATTTTTATTGGCCCTTATGACAATATTGGGGGCATTCTTTGTGTCTATTCAATAAATGTCTCTTTCGTGATACTAGATATATTCTTTATCGGGAGTTGTATTAAAAAAAAACTGGCCATGTGCGAGTCGACCTCACGCCCCGAAGGTTCCTACATAAACCTGTAGGAATATTACCTGATGTATACGTAAGTAAAAATTTATGCTTTTCGCAATTTTTCCCTTATCTGTGCTAGAAGACGTTGCTTCTTACCAAATTTCTAGATTCTGAATTCATGAGAAGAACCCTGTAGGTTTCGGTTCCCTTGCGAGTGTCGAAAATTTGCACCGTAAATGACTTATTACATGATGTAACTAAAAATTTTTACTTTTCGCAATGTTTCCTTTATCTGTGCTATAAGACGTTGCTTTGTGCCAAATTTCAAAATTCTGAGTTCATGGGAAGAACCTTATAGGCTTAGTTCCCTCGCGAGTGTCAACTTTGCAGCCTAAACGGCTTATTACATGATGTAACAACTTCCAAATGGATTATGCTGTAAAGATAAAACTTTGCACGGATTTGCTAGATATTTATTGTTGAGGTATCTGGCCTACTCGAGAAGTGGGAATGATTTTTTTTTCCCGCTTCTACCCTTCCCTTGTGGAGTACCATTAGATAGGTCTTTTAAAAACAGTGACAAGTAGCTAAGACGATGTTTTACATAGGTATCCGTTTGCTAAAAATTGAACTTTAAAGCACATTTTTTTTCTGAAAATAGGGCGTCCCCCCTCTGAAACCTAAACGTCTGGCTACGAAAACCAGAAAAATTCATAATGGCAGTTCATATGATGAACTTTAAAAGAAAGCTATAAAAGTTTAGATAACTATGTTAGTTTAGAAGTTAAAGAGGCCTAACGTGCCAATGCGCTTACTTGTTAAACTTCGTGCAAAAATAACGTAATAATATGTAAACATTATTTATAATAATAAATAGCAACCCCGCCTTCCTATTCCTCCCGGAACCCTATTCTATGCGAAGCCTAATAGGCAGCTGCTGGTTTTTTTACATGAGTGATGTTGCTAGTTAGCAAGAGTCGTAATGCAATTATTTTTTATTTCACGTACATATTTGTACGTATATAAATATGTTTGTTCCTTTAAATTGTCACAAACTTAGTGGATACATACCCATTAAGGATTAATTCATTAACGTTTCGACCATAGAATTTGGATCTTCTTATATGAATCTGAGTTTTTTTTATCTTCCATTGCGTTGGACTCGTTCTGGATAGTGAAGGATTGGTTAATGTTTCAACGTACGTATTAAGACATCAACAAATGAAAATTAGAACTAATTATACATATAAACAAATCGTCGTCGTACGATACGCCAATTTGATTTAAACTTTACGCTTTTGAACATTGGCGGACTTAACGCCCCGGGGTATTGTTTAACAGTCAACAACCTTGCTAGTGTTGTGTAGAAATTTTTGTCAATTAACAGTTGCTTTCTACATAATATGCATAAAAGAGACCGCGATTCGGTGAACATTACACATAATAATATAATGACATTTCGAAGTGATATTGCATAATTATATTCATAATAGTAACCGTAATAATACGATTTACAGTCATGATAAGTCACGAAATTGTGTTAACAATTAGAAAACTGTTAATTGACTTAAAACACGACAACAAAATATTCGATGAATGTCGGAAAAAATTCAATTCTTAGTTTTACATGACTAGAATTTCTGAAGCTAGTAATAATACAAATATTTTTGTTTCTAAAACTGCTATTGAATTTTTCAACGGATGTTATCAATATGATATCGAACAAATCTACGTGCCTACGATATTAGCCAACGGACAAATAAATTAATATTTCTAACAATAAAACCATTAATAGTATGAACAAATACCGAGTTTGTTACTGCTAACATGTTACTGCTAAGTTTTAGGTGTTTCAGGCTTAGGAATTTTCATCCTATCGTTCTTTTTATTTATTTCTAGTGTGAACTCGTATGTATTTCTATAAAGTAAATAAATAATTTAAATAACCACGATACTATAACCCTGTATAACAAAAACAAAAAGAAAACAAAGGACAACAGTTATTTCATATTCTTAACACATCCAATAAATCCTTCATACATTGAAACCGGAAAACTTGGAACGATTTTAAGAATTTCCCCCAACTAGTTGTCCAGAGAAAGCATAAGGTATTGCTACCTGAATACAAATTTTATGACGCTGATTCACGACAAGCGTTGCTCCCAATCCAATTGGAAACTTTTCTTAGGGGGATAACCCTTGGATTTAATCCATTGGTAATACGAAAATTGATGTAAAAGCCATCGCCGCACCGTGTACGGAACCGTTCGATCTACACAAAGTGTACAAGTACAGAAAGATTTTCAGATTTTCTAAGAGAATCACTGCGTCGACACGGCCCGTGCCAAAATGTGGCGTGTTACGAACCCAAAAAGGTTTCAATTCAATTGGTTTACGAGATTATTGGAAGCAATTCCGTTCAGAAAGAAGTATGGAACGTGAGGAGAATTTTGAGACTCAGGGAGCAACGTGGACGTGGGGAGGTCCTAGACACTTTATGTACACTTTTAGAACATCGTAGACAAATTTAATTATTCACGTTCCGGATGCAGCTAACCTAGGTGATGGTATTTTCAAATTAGCTCGTTCTATTCCTAGATTTAACATATTAGGTAAAAAGTTAACCGTAGAAAAGCCACGCTTCGGCATGAATGGGTGGGTTCGAGCGGAGTGATACCAAGGCCTCACAAAAAGCCGAAATAGCGCGCGCTTGCGCTGTGCGTCACCGAGTGAGTGAGCAAACCGGAAGCCCATACCCCACTTTGGCCCCACATGCCCCTTCCCACTTTGGCAACGTACTTGTGACACCTCTGGTGTCGAAGGTAGTCGTGGACGTGGTATTCGCTTACCATAAGGCGTTATGTCTGCTAGTTTGCCCACTATTCCAAAAAAAAAATCGAATTGCCATTTAATCGTGATATAATATATATTTATTTTATATATATATTTCGATAAAATGTGATTTGAAATGCAAAAACTGTTAACAATGCCTGGTTTTGGAAAAGCTCATTTTATTTCAACCAGTGATGGCTGAAAACATAATGACACATTTTTATTTAAACATCTTTAAAGATTTGATTAAACTTAATATAGTTTAGAAAATAAAAAATAATATAAAAAATCTAGTTTTTCTTCAGTGCTTTTGGTTTCTAAGCATATTTATTTTTCGCTGCAAGGACATTAAAGAAATGTCAATATTGCTTGTAATATTTTTTACTATTATTTTCAAAACAACAATAATTACTCAAAAATATGAACAACAAAAGATGTTTATCATTTAAGGATTTAAAGATCTCAAAACTCTCAAAGAAGGAGGAAAGTAACGTATAAATTAGTCTATATACAATATAAGCGATCACGTGTACTTCAAAAGGCATATAAATCGTTATATTGAGTCAAACCAAAACTTCTTGCTATCAACAAAACGATACAACACAAAGTTCAACATGATCATAATCGATTTAATCCAAAAGACAAAACTTATGCTACCTAAACATCCAAACAACTAAAGGTACCAAAGAACGTCGGGGCAATTTCGATTTGATTTATCATTGTTCTTCGTCGATAAATCAGGGCACAATAGGGCTCGAGGCGTACGTAGAAACTTCTATTAATTCTCTAAGAACAATCCGGAGTTACCGCACAATGGTACGGGACAATACGTCTGAGACGTGAGATTTTATCACCCGATAACACGTTTTGTTTTGAGATCGATAACAAACGGTTTGCTTAGTAATACTGTTATTTATTTCGAAGATACTGTAGGACACAGAAAATAGATATTTTGCAGTGCATTAAACGGGTCGCAAAAGGGGTCAATTAATTGATTACTTTACGCGCGTGTTGAGTGTTTTTTTTACTTCTCGTTGAAAGTTACCGCTCTATAGTTGTTATTTTAAGTGCTTATGATTGTCATGTTTTTCATATCTAAATCATACGTATACTTGATTCAGATACAAATATCCAATTAATTATAAAAATATTTTCCTTACTCGAGGGTTAGATTTATTTCCTTCTGAATTTGTTATTAAGAATATATGCTATAGCACTGTTCATAAGAAAGGCATGAACAACGTCAAGGAAGTATTTAGGTAGGTGTGGGGTATTCTACCGGTGTAGTACGTGCTACTGGGAGTAGAAAATGCTGTATTTCTCTGTACACGATAGATCTGTTACTCAGAACAGTAAGGGTAATGCTAAAGCTTTAAATGATGCAATACAATAAGTATTGCATAATTTAAATGGTAACGATACATGTATGGTAAACTTCGTGAAAATAGATCAACATATAATGAGATCTTCATTTCGATTGATTCAAGTCTTTATAAAACCTGCAAAGAGTCAACTACGGTTCGCTGATAATTTGGAAACGGTCGAAAACCTTCAACCTCAGGAAAAATTCAATTCTCTGTAATGTGAGCAAGTTTTCTTGACAATTGATCCTTACGTAACATATTATTCTTTTTTGAAGATGCAATTTCGGTACAAAGGATTAGTAAGTTTGTTGATTCAAATACGAAAGATAAATAATAATTCCTTGTACATAAATTAAACTCCTATAGACGTGGTACGAGTTTTTTTTTTGTCGGGTGATTTTTTAAGAATCAAGTCAATAGTTGGGAGACCGAAGCCTACTTTGCTACCACTTCAAACGTTGGAAGCTAATGATTAGGATATGTTTCGTGTATAAGAACTTTCACCATATGAGAGCGGCACTTAGGGAGAGTACCTAAAGACTCGATTGAAGTACCAACCCTTCTCATTTACTTTTTCTATACATTTTCAACGACTAAGTAGATAATCGATTGCCTTGTGGAGGAACAGGTCACATATTCTCCCAACACAAAGGGAGGATCCTCCGACTAGGCGAGGTGATCATGCCTGGCGGGCCACTGCCCAACGGTTGATGTTGGGAAGTTGTATATATGTTAATCGGCGCGAGAACTTCTCTTGCGCGATTTAGGATTGGTAGTTCCTTAGTTTTCTTCGTTGCTCCGTAGTTCGATCTTTCTTCGGTAGATGGCGCTGTCATATATTTTTATGTTGACGCTGTATGTGGAAGTCGCCACAGCCTAATCCACCCCGCGCAGTTGTGATTTTTGAGTTAGACACAACGTCGCCTATATACATGTAACTAATGTGAGTTCCATATATTATCTACCCAAAAGTAAATAGGTATTATACCAGTCAATCTAGCTGTTATAGTACACACTTTTTCTTAAAAAAATATTAACAATAAATGATCAAAAATCCAACAAAATTAATAAATAGGTACTTCCATCCAACATATTCATAGGTATATTTCTATTGGTTTTGTAATGCTATTAGCTTAAGAAAATTGAAAGCTCAAATCGGTGGTACACGTGTGGTACCCCACCGTGGAAGAGCCACGCTTCGGCATGCATGGGCTGGCCCGACCGGAGTGATACCACGGCCTCACAGAAAACCGGTGTAAAACAGCGCCTGCGCTGTGTTTTACCGAGTGAGTGAGGATACTGGAGGCCTACAATCCAACCCTTCCCCTCATCCCCTCCCCATCCCCCAAGGCTGGCAATGCACTTGTAATGCCTCTGGTGTTACGGGTGTCCATGGGCGGCGCTAATAGCTTAACACCAGGCGATACGTCTACTCATTTGCCCCCTATTCCATAAAAAAAAACTTTTTCAAAGAAAGCCAGAAAAGTGATTAAAAAAGACTTGAAACTAGTGTAGGAATGTTAGAAAACTGTACAACTTACAGAACAAAGTACAAAAGTCAGAACTAGAATGCAAAGGAAGATAATTATATTACTGTATAAAAAGATTTAAGCAAACATAAATATAGATAAAATACGCGCGAAAAACTACCTTTTTTAGCGGTTGTGTTAGCAAAACATTTATTTTAATTTATCAAATTCAATTGAGACTGTAAACATTTATTACAATTTAAATAATAAACATTTAATGATGAATTAAAGTGTTAGATTTAAATAATAATAAGAGATGCAACATTACAAACATTTAAACCAATGCCCGGAAACCGGATGTCCGGTTGAAACTAAAATCCGGAGGGCTTTATTCATTTTACATAAGCAGTGTTTCCTGTACAGTGGCTTGTAAATAAACTCATTAGCTCATTCTGTTAACAGACATATCATTATGTAGTTTTAAAATTCATTATTATTTTACTGGAGTTACGTTTTAACTTATTTTAATTGTTAATGTGACTAAAAGGAATGCTGCTTTCTAAGCGGCCAGGTAATAATAGTGTCTGTTTTAGATGTCTAATATCTTTAATCCATTGTTTGTCTAACATAATACCGAGTGTCACTAACACACTTTCTTTAAAACAAATTTCCCCCTTTTTTAAAAAGCACAATAAATTTATCCTGTTTGTCACGAGGGACTTTACACATATACCTGAAATGAGCCACGAATACCGAGATCCAGAACAACAATTCGTGGGTCACACAAAGTGTTGTCCCATATGGGGATCGAAATCACAATACTCAACTCACTAGGAAAAGAAGAGGTGGTTGCTTGAACCACTACGACATCCGTAAACTTGAATGAATAATAGAAAACTTTAGTATTTACAAAAAAAAGTATACAAGTGTCAATATCAGTTGTCTAGTACCCATAGTACTAGCTCTGCTTAGTTTGGGACTACGTGGCGTTGTGTGTTAAAATATCTGAACATATTTATTTATTGGAACGAAGTTCCTTACGGCAGGCTTGGAGGGGATAGGGATTTTGCTGCGCGACCGAACTGAAAAAAAAGTGTGATAGTAACACCGTAAGAAAAAATCCGTGCGCAGGCGCGACAGTCGCATACACAAGCGAGTAGTGTATAATACCTTTCTCTTTCTCCCTCTTTCGAGCATGTTTTTTTTTGCAATTTGTGTCGATTCTACATTAGCCGAAGGAACTTCGTTCCTACCTGGTGTCCCACGACACCACATTTACATTTTTTTATTTATTTATTTATCTGGTTTATTGTTAGAAAAAAGAAATAGGCAACTTATTACGTGAGAGAGCCAAGTTTCGGTATAAATGGGCCCGCTCGACCGGGGTTATACCATGGCCTCACAGAAAACCAGTGTAAAACAGCGAGTGAATGAGAATACCGGAGGCCCAAACCCCTCCTCCTATCCTACTTCTCATCCTCATAAGACCAAAAACGCACTAGTGACGCCTCAGGCGATACATTTGCTCGTTTGCCCTTAATTCCAATAAAAAAAATCATATAGGAGTACGGTAAACTTTACCCAAGGAGATGATCAGGATAAAAAGTGATACCTTGTAGAGACTAGTATCATGTACATATATGTCCGATCAGTGACAGGACAGGCCACCAGGATATAAAATAATCAGAAATCTAATTAACTTTAGCGTTAAATTTATGTTTTGATTAAGGCCAGTCTCAGCTAAAATATTTTCTTCACGAATTCCTTTGGTCCCATAAAAATACGAAATGTGTTACTTAGTCGACAATCCTACGTATCAGCTCAATTGTCTCTGGTGCCGCAACCTTAATCAAAAGCAAATTGGAGTTTGAACTTTGGCTATATTATAATATATGTATTTAAAGGCATTGCGGCTTTGCATCAGGTCTAACAATGTCTACGCTTTAGCCTAGATATTCGTGTATTTAAGAGAATTGAATTTAAGTTCTGTTTTAAATCGGTAACTGCTACCTAAAATTAGATATCTTATAAAATACACTAGCCAACCCATGCCTATTTCCTTGTACGTTAAGCGCCTGTTTTTCTTCGACTTGATTTAGAAATACTATTATTTTAAACTATTTTTTTTCAATCGTAGTAAAATATGATCTATGTTACTTCTAAATAGTATCACTTTCTGTTAATGGAAGGATTTTCAAAATCGGATCAGTAATTCCGAAGATTACCCTCCACAACCTTATGAGCAACGTTAAAAATGTTACCTCTTTATAATATTAGTATAGATTGTTTTAACTATTAAGTGTTGTGTTCCTTGTTTATCTAATTGAAATTAATTTCATGTTCGCGCAAGATGACTGGCAGGAGTTGAATGCTAGAAGCCGAGGATTGAACCAAGTGGCGTGCAATTTGAGAGGCCTACGTCCAGCAATGGACTGCGGTAGGCTGATGATGAGGATTCATCTTACTTTATTCCTATATATATACATATATATAT
>PKRV01001132.1:16025-76847 GCA_003709505.1 Hyphantria cunea
ATATATATATATATCCCCTCAAAAATACAATCCTCGCCAAAACTCGAGAATTTGTACATCGATTTAACAAATTTCGATCTTAGGGAAGGCTTGAAAGGTGATAAACAAATAATGAAGTCTTTTAGAAACAAAGAAAAATATCACTTGGTTTCAGAAATTTTGGCAGTAATGGCATTGATAGGTGCGTTCAGAAATTTGTCTCCACAATTTACACAATTATTTTTAGGTGATACAAACATCACCTGATCATTTGGTACAATATAAAACCCTTGATGGGACTTTATTTATCTAGATAACCTACTTACTTACATATCAGCAAATCCATATATTTAGGTAGGTAAACCTTAAATATTTAAACTACTTTCAGAGGATTAACAATAAAAGAATGCGCCTCTTCTTGAGTTGATCGGGGTCAGAGCTATTAGCAGATTGGGTGCGGAATACATCAATCAATGTTAAGTACTGACCGCACATTGTGATTTATTGACTGAAATGCATTGTTTCATGAAAAATTAAAGGATAAATGAAAAAATAACTGTACCTGATTACTTTTAACTTAATATTATTTTATCAACGATAGAAGAATGTTTAAGATCGTAAATATATCAAAAATTACTTACTGTTGTAATATTCGTGTTATACGGATTTAAAGTTTTGCTAATATAAATTGAAGTTTTGCTGCTGTAAACATATTCTCATATTTAAGATTTCAACTTTTGCCATAGTAGCGAGCCGCCTCGGCTTCATTCGGAAATTTGAAATTTTCATTTGTTCAGTACCTGGATGAGTTTAACTCGTTATTTGTTTTTGGTAAATTTTCTAAAAATGCAATATTGACTTATCGTCTGCAAAACCCCCTTACATACGAAATTTCATGAAAATCATTGCAGTTGTTTCCGGAGATTCCAATTACATACCAGAATTGCTCGTTTATATAGTTATTGATATAAATGTTCCTCTTGAATCACTTCATTCGTTGGTGAATAGCACAATAAAATTCGTTGTCTAGTTTTTCTTAAATAGTATGTAATAAATATGTAAATCCGCCACTAGTCGCGAATTAAGCGGAGCTTGTGTTATGGGTACTAGGCAACTGATATAAGTATACCTTAAATACATACATATTATGTATAGAAAATACCCAAACTCCGAAACATGTATTTACAGATCATACAAACATTTGGTCCGACCCGGGAAATATAAAGTATATACATAGTATATACAAAGTTTAAAAGATCTTGACGCATAAAAATGGGAAGCGACTTTATTTTATACTTGTTCTATGTAATTATTTTAAGCGGTTTATAGAAAATTGAACACTTTATATTTTATCTTTAAATGGACATAGGTATGAGTCGAGAGCCATCAAAGTAAGTATCTATCTCAATCAGTTCCGAATCTAGTTCTTCTACAATTGCAGTTTTTTAGTGTAGCTGTTTCTAATACCAATGAATTCGAACTTTTTAGTTTATATTTTTTATACTCCACACATACACAATTCAGGCGTATACATTACGCCTGAATTTACAGGATTAAACGCATATCATTTTAAACGACCATTATGTTTTATGCAAAATTCGGATGTATATAATCACCATCAGTGTTCAGTCATAAAACTTCCACTGCTGAACTTAGAAGACCCTTATTTTCAAAAAGACTTACAGTATTTGTTGTCTACACACATTTCTGACAGCTAACATAGAAAAAAACTAGAAATACTCTTACATTTACAGCGTATGCGACTGCTGTTCCTGAGGTCTCGGATTCGATTCCCGGGTCGGATCAAATGTTTGTATGATCTGCAAATATTTGTTTGGGAGTTTGGGTGTTTTCTATGTATGATATGTATGTATTTACAAAAAAAAAGTATATAAGTATTATATCAGTTGTCTAGTACCCATAATACAAGCTCTGCTTAGTTTGGGACTAGATGGCGTTGTGTGTTAAATGTCGGAAATATTTATTATTATTTATTTACTCTTACATTTTGTAGATACATGAAATTATTTCTACAAAATACACAATCAGGAATTAGTGGTTACACTGTCATTCAAATTAATATTACCGGTATTTGAGATTAGTCTAATTACTTGTTATGATTATGTGTATCTTTAGCTTGGCCTGTCGACAGACAGTACATTACATTCTGACGTCACACTATGTACAATTAATACAGATTAATGGTTAGTTTCTCGAGACTGATGACGTAAGTGGTGAGGTAATTATGTCAATGTGCTTATCGTGTAGTTATAGGTAGTCTGAGTCTAATTAGATGTAATACACACACATGTGTAATTTCGCTAGAAGACCGTAGAACAGTTACCAGTGAATGGTACAGCGAAGTTTGACTACCTCAAGCTTTTGGGGAGTTGGATAGTGAGCGTCCAAGGAGCGGTGTCCGTGGCATTCTTTTTCACCTAAGATAGTGCTCCCCCTCACACAGTTGCTAGAACTATGGGCTGTTTGACAATTTCGGGGGTACAAATGTTACCCAATCCTCCGTACATCTCAGCACTGTTAGTATGATCTGCAAAAATTTCTTTCGAAGTTTGGATGTTTTCTATGTATGACATGTAAACATTTACGAAAAAGAAGTGTATGCATTTACATCAGTTAACTAGTATTCATAATACAAGCTTTGTTTAGTTTGGTACCAGATGACGTTGTGTGTTAATTATCGGAAAATATTTTATTATTATAATTTCCTAACTATTTTTGGAACAGTCCACGTATGTTTAGGTGTACCATATTAAGACATTTGAAATTATAAGCAAACACTTTAAGTTTATTTATTTGTCTAAATACGTATATAGATAAATTGATTTAAATACGAGTGATTTATAAAAAAAGGTTTTTTTACGCATGCTTTTATTACTTGTTAATAAAAAAACACTTTAAGCCCTTCATTGGATACCTATAATTGGTGGGTGGGTCAGAAATATGTTAGCCACCATTTCGGATTAATAGTAATACCGATTATAAATAATTGGATTGTCATCAGAACTAAAGGGACAGTTCAAATTTCAGGTCAATCAAACACCGAAAAGTGAATCAAATTTAACATCGAGATAGGTGAAACTACACAAAATTAAGTAAATTATGAAGTTTTTAAATATTGTTATATTTAAAAAAACGATGTTTTGTTATGACTGACTGCACTGTTGGTCTAGTGGTATAAGAGGTCACCACGCAGTTTTCTACTATGCTAAGTATTGTGGGTTCAAATCTCACATAGAAAAACACTTTGTGTGATCTACAAATCTTTGTTGTGAGTCAGGGTATTCTTTGTGCCCGTTTTATTTATGTTTGCGAAATCCCCGCGACACAGGATGTATATACCTAAAGAGAGTTGTCTTTAAAAAAAAGTAGAAATAAATTAAAATATTATGGAATTTAGTGATGAAGGCAGAAATAATACAGCGAGCAATATTTATCTAAACTAATCTTATAAAGAGGTAAAGTTTGCAGTGGAATCTACTGAACCGATTTAGAAAATCTTTTTACAAAAAAACTTCATAGAGATTGTCACAGGCTATATAGTAACCCTGAAAATGATTATGGTGATATCCGAAGTAAACAAGTAGTAGCTAGTATTAAAGAAAAGGACCATCGCTAAACCACAAAACGCCTACCAATTTTGACACGCAAAATCTTAGCTTTAAGTTTTATAGCTATTATCTTAGCATAACAAGTAAACCATCTACTTAACACCTAAGTAAAGTGAACTAATTAAACACATATCATGAAAACTACGAACTCCAAAGTGAACGCTAAGCAAACTCATTATTTCAACATAGATCAATGCTGGTCTGATCCCTCACGAAGCTAACGATTTAATACAAAGGTTCACACGTTAAGACATGAGCATTATGCGACAAAAAGCAGTCGCGTGTGAGGCTTATCTTACGAAAACATTCGTACTTTAACATATACAAAGAGATAGTTTGCAGTGGAAGTACGACACTATTTTTCGCTAATACATTACGGACTATCTTTAACCCACGGCTCCGTTCCGTGGATGTTGGTTATCGTAGTTAAAAGAAGCCTATATCCATCCTCAAGAATCAAAGTATGCCGATCATAAATTTCATTGAAATCAGTGCAGCGATTTAGCCAAAAAACCGTAACAGATAGACAGACAGACAGAGCTATACACGTTCGAATTTATAAATTGAATAATGATATTAGTCACATGAAATTTTTCATTTTTACGAATTAAATCACTATTTTGTTGATAAATTAAAGGTAATCATAACCTGCCAATAATAATTGACTTATCGTAGTAATATACAAAGATGAATACAAGTTTTAGACAAAAAAATATTTACTATATAAAAACGCATAGTTATACCAAGTCCATAGACGAAAAACGTTCTGTAATAGGTGAACAAGACTATCTGCAAAGGAAAGTGACGTAGAATCTGCATAAGTAAGTGACTTGATGACTTTACCGGGTTTCTCTGTATTTCTGAACTAAAATCTTATAACAACTCAACCAACTTTTTCTGTTTTATTTCAATTTTATAGCTTGTCAAACTTTAAACCCATATTAAGAGAAATAAATCGTCTATGTCATCGAGTCTCTTCCATAGCTGATACATCATTGTGTACGTTTTTAGTTGAAGGGGTAAATTTCGCCTAATTAATCTAAGCTTAAATACGGCACTTTATAACGCATGAACTCGGGAGTGAGGCGCAAACTTTATAATTGCTCAGAATGTACATAAATATTTCGTTGAAAAGTTCTATTTGAACGTTTGGGGTTACACGTGGAATTGATTGTTTTGAAGTTTCTGAAATAAGGTATAAGTATGTTCCCCTATCAGTTCCGTACTTTGTAAGTGTAATTGTTTTAATTAATAATTTTGAAGCTATGTTATTAAATTTTCGGAGTTTCAAATGTTACTTTGTAAATTACGAGTATTTTGAACGTAGAAAATATCCCTAATGAAAGTTTTATTCGAATATTAATGAGTGTGTATATTTTAGGTAAGTAGTTGGTTCACATAGTAGACCAAAACCTACTTTCAAAAGACTAGCCAATGGCCAGGAGTGGACTGTTAAAGATTGATGTTAATGATGATGATAATTTGAGTTCGTTTAGTACCTGGATCCTTGATTCTCAAGGTATTAAATAGCAAGTTTAATACAAATAGTTCCGTTGTTTCCTTCGGGGTTTGACTAATGATACTAATTCTGTCCCATTTGTTTAGTTTTGACGTCACACCTGCACTTGCTTATAGATAGATAGATAGAAAACTCTTTATTTGCACACTATAAATATTACAGTTAGAAGAGAGTACATAAAATTTGAGATGGAGTGTACAAAGGGCGGCCTTATTGCTAAAAGCAATCTCTTCCAGGCAACCTTATTTTTAAATATTATTATTTGATATCATTGAAAAATTTAGTAAGGTATTTTGTTAATATGACGAAACGAAACCCGTAAAAGTTTTTAGCATGCATGTCTGCATATGTATTTAATTATGTTCTGAAACATATTTGAGTATATTGCAACAGATACATTAATTTGAAAATTTGTATGATGTTTTTTTTTACTGTCGGTCTAACTGTACACTATGTACGGTGATCAGCACAACCCTTAATTTAAACACAAATGACTTTCCCGGTTTCTCGTTAACATATTACCGAAGCAAATAGAATATTTCAATAGTGCACCCCTTGATTGAAACTGCTTCGATGTAAGCCGCTCATTTATTGATTCCAAATACCCACCTACCCTTCTAAAAGGGGTGATGTAATGATGAACAAGGGGAGTCATTCAGGGATTCGAGAGCTCTCTTATTTTTGGAATCCTCTATAATTAATGGGAGCCCTTATAACTTGTAGGAGTTTGTTATTGACTGGATAAAAGTATGTAGTAAATAATCAGTTGATTTCACAAGATATTTTATATACTACTTCGTTTATCATAAGTAAAGGAAAATATTATATATTTTATTATGTTGCTACTATCTCTCGAGATACAGGTGACCGTCTAGTTTTAAGATTAAATTTGAGATCGATGTACCCAGTGTCTTGAATAAATAAATGAATATTATTTTAATTTGTATCATACTTTTTGCATATTCAGTTTCTAAATATAGTTTTCTACATGAATATTTTAGGCCTTTCATTATTTTATGACTATATTATAATTTACAATTTTAACATGAGTTCATTCGCAATTTCTTGATAGACATGGTTATGAAAAAAAATTCAAGTATGGATCGAAAATTTTTATTTTATTTCTTTATTGACTTGAAGAAATTTCTCAAAAGCATTTTAACATAATTGTATCAACAGACGAACGTCGACGAATTTGTAATTCTGCAATTAAATATTCAAAAAAGAGCGCAAAATAAAACTTTTTTATCATCATAAGATAAATTGGCTAACACCATTTCTATAACAGTCTCCCACGATAGGTACCCTCTATGCAATGATAGTAAACGCTACAATCTATACTAATATTATAAATGTGAAAGTTTGTGAGGATGTTTGTTACACTTTCACGCAAAAGCTACTGAACGGATTTGGATGAAGTTTTACAGTAATATAGCTGATAGATCAGAATAATACCTAGGCTACTATTTGCCGTGATAACCGACACATAAACGGGCGGAGCCGCGGGCATAAACTAGTGACAAATAAAATAAAGAAATCGAAAATACAATAATATACTATTGTAAGCCGTATCTTATGAGGAGAGTCACAAACAGCATTAATCCTGTGGGTATCGTAGGTGTAATGTCAAAACATGGTATACTTTACACAAACCTTATACTAATCTGATTGCCTCGATGGCACAGTGGTAACGTATACGACTGCTGTCCATGAGGTCTCGGGTTCGAATTCTGGGTCGAACTAACTGTTTTTTGCAAATATTTGTTTCGGAGTTTGATTGTTTTCTATGTATAATATGTATGTATTTACAAAAAAAAAGTATTTATGTATTCACCCATACTACAAGCTCTGCTTAGTTTGGGACTAGATAGCGTAGTGTGTTAGATGACCGAAATATTTATTAAAGTTATTATGAATCCGTCTGGCTAGCACGGTATAGTAGGCGCAATCGCATCTCTATGCCTATTCAACTTGGTAGAAACAAACAAGTCTTCCTTAATTTACTGCACGTTAAATAATATTTCAAAGCATTGTAAGTTATTTATCAAAAAGATTACGTACAAATCACTCGCTAAGATCGTTACGCTCGTTCATTTCGTTTTAAGAGGGCGGAAGCCCCTTTAACTAGTATTAATAACTAGACGCGGTGAATTCATATAATTTCTACTCAGTGTTTGTTAGAAACCTTGTTAAGAGAGCGCGCCACAAGGTAGATGGTGTAAATTTCACCAACTACCCGGTATTGTAGGGCCACTAAGTACGCGTTTCTGTAATTAAATATATAATTAAGTCACTTAAAACATTTTGCGCTAGCAGAAGAAGGAGTTTAGGAACATAAGACATTACTTAATTATAGAGACGTTATTTAACTGTATTATTTTATCATAAATCATATTACTAGGTATTTGAATTCACTAAATTATTTGTCACAGTAAATATAATATTGTTAAACTTTTCTATTATGTATAATCAACATGTTGAAGAAAACGTTGAGAATTCGTAATATTGCAGTATATTATAAAAGCGTTACTTATTGTAGCTTCCTTACTGATAGTGAATTTTAAAAAGAAACTTTCTAAAGATGTTATCTGAGATCTCTTTACTATGGGCTACATGAAGGTAAGTTGGCCCTCCTCATATTTTGGAATTTGAGAGAATAAAAAAGTCAATCAATTGTAAATTTATAAATAAGAGCGTTACAGTGTAACTCCAGTCTATATCTACTTATTTTGTACAAATCTCAAGTTTATTATTTTATTTACCACATCAAAAAATACTGTTAGGATTTAATTAGAACTTGCTGCGTAAGCCGCAGTTTTCATATCCCCACCTCCTTTAAGCGCTGTCTAATAAATTAGCCGTACGCTATTGTGTGGGCTCACTTACTGGCAGACTTATTTACCTGACTGTTGTGGGCTCGCCAGAATTCAGACGACATCATTCCGCTCGGCATCAGTCCAAAAGCCCGCCTTCCGTTATACCTAAATTTTCTTAGCTCAGATTGTGTTTGCGCATAACAATAAATTTTGTGGTTTCCACAAGAAACATCCTCAAGTACTCACTGAAAACAATGTGGGAAGTTAAATCTCATAGACGATATTATATAACTGAGTATGTTTATAAACGTTAACTACTCAACGAATGTGCGTACCTAATTCTAAATTATCTACCCTACGATAATCTGTGTTGAAGATACTTTCATGATATATGATGCATAGACCCGTACTTTATAAGTCAAAGATTGTTTCCGATTGATTGCATTTCATTCTAGGGCTTCCATCGCACTATGGTTTGTTAATCTTAAGCAGGTATAAAAGTTGTAACCTATATAAAAATTACAGATCCAAAAACAGAGCATAGGTGTTATTTTAACAATAACGATAGAAAAATATAACTTAACCAGACTTGATACGCCTGTAAATTGGTGTAGCCATTTAGAGGACTGGATATAAGTAAGGAATAATAAAAAAAAACCCGACTGTGTCAGCATCTGCCGTCTTTATTAGATTCATTGAAAAACTGAATAGACAGAAAGAACTGAAAATAAAGTTTTTTTTAAGTTTTTGTTTTAATTTTTATGCATCTAATGTAGCTCTCACGACTAAAACGAATCTATTGACATCACTCATATAAAAATAACACAAGCCCCTTAGGTTCCAGAGCGTGCCAAAGAAATATACATACATAAATACGTACGCACATATACATACACTTGAAAACTTTAACCCACCTTCTTTTGCAGTTGACTAAAACGCCATCATCTTATTTAAGCATGTATTTGAACCTTAGTTGCTATTATGTGGAACCCTACTTTGGTGTTAGAATAGAATTTGAAAAAATGAGCAAAATGTGGCGAATAGATAGAGTTATGATTGTAAGTATAATATTTTACTTACTGTGGAAACTTCCACATACAGCGCAATAAAAATATACTACAGTGCTATCTACTGAAAATACATCGAACCACGGTGTAACAAAGGAAACAAAGAAACTATCAATCCTGAATCGCGCAATAGAAGTTCTCGTGCCGATTAGCATAAGTGCAATATCAAAACATCAACCGTTGGGCAGTGGCCCGCCAGGCATGATCACCTCTCCTAGCCGGAGGATCCTCCCTTTGTGTTGTAAGGACATGGTACCCGTTCCTCCACATTATTAATAAAATAAAATGGAAAGAATGCTTAAAGAAAAGGATTAATCTACAAAAAGTAGGAAATAAAATTAAATTACCGTGAATAGATTCTGAACATTAAGAAGTTAATGCACGAAATACGCGAGAATCCTAATTGAATATTGAATTTGAAGTAAATTATCATTAAAGCACATTTTAACATTTTCTTCTCTTCCGTTTTTCTTCTCTTCCGTTCATTCCAGTTGCGGCAAAAGCTTCAATTTAAATTCCCATCTTTTCAATTCATGTCAAATCTCCTTTATATAATAACACGATGATCAAACATTTCATAGAGAAAATATTTTATACAAAGTTTTAAACAAATACAAAAGAAATTTGGAATATTTATGTAGAAGTTAAGAAATACGTAATTACAGATCAACTGAACTATTTGAGTTCAGTATATATTTCGATTTGTTGTCGTACAAAAGTCTACACAATGAGAATTTGAATTTTTTTTCACAATAATATCTTCATCACAAACACTCTTAAATGTTACAGTTCACTGCTGTACATAGGTCTCTCATGAGAAAAGAGGTTTTGGCCTACTGTAACACACTAGCTAGACGAGGTGGCAAGTTTAATGGGTAACAACGAAATAAAACAACACATTAAGACAGTTGAAATTCAACAACCAATTAGTTTTTTGTTTTTTCGAAAGACGGTCCCCATTTCACCTTATCTACATTTTTTCATATTTCTATCATTATTTTCATCACGACGAAGACTTGAAGACTCTAAAACTTAACATTTGAAGACATTGACACGGGCAGAAATAACTGATTAGCTGGTTGCCATTTCATCAAAAGAAGAAGCATAATTGTATGTTATTGTTCGTATCTGCTATCACAGATGGTGTTGTATATTGCAATTTCCGCGGCAATGCATACGCTCAATTTTATGATTGTAATAAAAATTTTATGGATGGCAGGTACAGTTACCTTACAACGTAGTCTTGGTTTCAAATAAATAATTCCATTATTTCCTGGAAATATCATAAATAATTCGTAGCTTGGAGACGGTGTCAGGAGGACAAGAGCTCATAAAATTTAATTGGCTTAAAATATTACTGCAGAGAAACCATTTGGGGATGTAATTTTTGCAATAAATGCAGTATTGGATATACAAAAATTTATATTAGAATATACTGTGTGAAATGTGGTTTATTGACAAAGAGTGTCAAGAAAGCAATAGTTTCAATTCCAACGAATGTTATAATAGTTTCATTATGAAAATTTTGCTGTCTGATAGTAATTTAAATCGTTGTGTTGGTTCATTCTTAATGTAACCAAATTTTGTTTTTAACTATTTTTTGTTTTTTTTTTATGATAAAATAGAATTTAACAGACAGTTCCAAAGTCAAAGAATTAATTAGGTAATTAAGTTATTTGAGAAAACAATGCTTATTTAAAATGCAGTTTTAATCATAATATGTGTACTAGTTTGAAACTCGATGGAACCTAATCGTTAACTGTATGATATGAAATACTTTGTTAGTTACGTTCACAGACAATTTACTCTGTACATCATGTTAGTACCTAAGTAAAACAATATCTTAAGTTTTCAGCGAACAAAGCAAAACTTGCATCATATTAACCAGAACTGTAGTTCGTAATTTTAAACTGGCGCCTCTTTATTACCCAATCGTAAAAGAAGGAGTTTTATATTTTACGTTTATATATATGTATCTATATTTCTTCGGCACGCCCTAGAGCCTAAACGGCTAGTTGTATTTTTTGTAAGTGGTGTCAATATTCGCCTTAGTTGTGAGAGGGACACTGGGTACATCAAAATTGAAAAAAATTAACGAAATTAAGGACTTTTGCCGCCAAACAGTAATTTAAAAAAATGTATTCAAACTACGACGAGTGTGGTATCAAAATAAATAATTTTTGGCGGTGTTTACGAATATATAAATGTATAAGTTATATGTTTTATGTATTCTTATTCTTTTGATGATATGGCAACCAGCCGGATCAGCTATTTCTGCCAATGTCAAGTATTTAATGTCTTTAATTCTAAGTCTTCCAAGTCTTCAAGTCTTCGTCTTGATGGAATTAATGATAAAAAATATAAAAAATGTGGATGACATTAAATGGGTACCGTCTTTCGCAAAAACAAAAAACGATCTCCTATGTTTTATGTAAAAAAAAAAAAACCCTGAATGTTATAAAGATGACAGATAATGACGCAGTCGGGTTTTTAAGTTAATTTTACTTGTTTGTTAGGCGTTCAATTGATAAACTATGTTGAAGTTTTCTCGACTAAGATTTCCCATTTATTGTGTATCTACACGTGATTACCGTACGCCTAACTGATGTTCTAAGCTCATCTGTGTCTAGTTATTTTCACTGTCACAACTTTCCCTAATACAATATACTAATGAGAAAAGTTACGATCATAGAGATAGATAAGGTATATCTTTATGATGTACTTTAAGGCCCGAATTTTAGTGTTTTAGTAAGAGTAATGTATTTAACGTATGTTTGTATTTAATTAAAGCGTTGTGTATATTTAGTGACTAATAGTCTTTAAAATATAGTTTGATTTCTGTGGCAGTTTAGCTGTTACCAGTATCGTTTAAGTATTATAATGTACCTATGACGTTTTAATTGTAATAAAATTTTTATGTAAAGAATGAAATTATAGGTACAAAATAAAATCGATTTTTCAATTTCATTTCTTTTTTCAATTGCGAATTAATACACTACCGTGTGGCGACTTCCACATACAGGGGCAACATAAACATATGACAACGCCATCTACCAAAATACACTGAACTACGGAGTAACGTAGTGTACGAAGAAGCTACCAATCCTGCATCGCGCAATTGAAGTTCTCGCGCCGATTAACATATATACAACTTCCCAACATCAACCGTGGGGGCAGTGGCCCGCCAGGCATGATCAACTCGCCTCCGACCGGAGGATCCTCCGTTTGTGTTGGAGGGACATGATACCCGTTCCTCAACAGTGGTGACCCTAACGTGATTGGAGGCAGCCTTTGAAGGAGCAAATCAACAGCAGCAGCTTCACCGCGCCACCATCACCTTCACTCCCACAGCGGAAGCAACCGGGCAGTGGCCCGCCAGGTATGATCACCTCGCTTGGTCGGAGGATACTACCTTTGTGTTGGAGAAACATGTGGCCCGTTCCTCCACATACCGCACTTAATGCCGAAGGCATTCTCTTTAGTCAAACAGTTATGCCATGCATTTGTTTTAATGGAAAATATGTATATTGAGAAAACCTGAATACTCGAAAACCTGTTTCGTTTTATCATGGGATATCAAATTATTAAATTAGAAATATAGTATAATGAATACCTACAAACACATAACCCTAAGCACTCTTCGATACCATTTCATAACCATGTATAAAGTACACAAAACTTGTACTCATTAAGGCCGTATTCGGCTTTACTAGGAAAATTTAAGCCATTTGCTATTACTTATATGAAATTCGGTTTAGAAGTTTTCATTGAACAAACAGAAGATGTTTTGTAATATAATTTTAATCACAATAAAGGGATACATTTTCGTTCAATGAGGAATTTTAATTACTTTTGATAAGCAATAATATGTACACTTTATATATTACGTCATTTTGACTTTGACTGCCTCGATGGCGCAGTGGTAGCGTACGCGACTGCTGTCCATGAGGTCTCGGGTTTGAATCCTGGGTCGGAGCAAATGTTTGTATGATCTGCAAATATTTGTTCCGGGGTTTGGGTGTTTTCTATGTATAATATGCATGAATCGCAAAAAAAGTATTTATGTATTCATATCAGTTTTCTAGTACCTATAATACAAGCTCCGCTTAGTTTGGGATTAAATGGCGTTCTGTGTTAGATATCCGAAATATTTATTTATTATTATTACTTCTTGATATCCTTTAAACAAAACAAACAAACAAACAAACAACAACCCATAATGTCCCACTGCTGGGCTCGGGTCTCCTCTCAGGACAGGGTTAAGGCCATTCGTCCCCACGCTGGCCAAGTGCGGGTTGGGGACTGGCAAGAATACGTTGTAGCTACGTAAATCTTGCAGTTGGATGTTTTAAGCCGCCCGAAGGCCTCCAACTAAGCTTCACGACTGTTATCGTATGATAACAACCGGGACCGACTGCTTAACGTGACCTCCGAATCACGGAGACGCTCATGGTAATATGTCACCAGCGGTCACCCATCCAAGTACTGACCGCGCCATCGTTGCTTACCCTCGATGATTGTTTCTAATCACCAAGTGCAACTGGGCTATGAGCGCCACAATATTGATATCCTTTAAGTAAATACTTATACATGTACATATTACATATATTTTAAAGACGAGTCCTGCACCATCAGTGTAGCCTGTGTTGCTCGGGGAACTTGTCAATCATACATGAAACGGACACAGAAAACTACCAGACTCAGAACTACAATTTAAAGGTCACATAAAATGTTGTTTCATTCGGATTTTGGACCCATAACACTCAGCGCAGTAGAAACTTACACCACTAGGCCAACCGTGCAGTAAAATAATTTTGTATAGGGAAAAAACCATGCTGCAGCCAAAAGAGTCAAGTTGTCGCTAGGAGAACATCATGAGTCTCATGATGTTCTCCTAGCCGATTACGGCCACGGCGGCCAGACTCAACGGAGACCAGGATATATTATTTTGCACAATTATATGCGCAAACGCAGGCGCACTCTCTGTTCCTTCGCTCTTATAATCCGATAAGACGGTTAACCGACACGATCGGGGAGAGATCAGGTGCATGCCTGTAGCTTAGCGTGATCTCTGTGGCACAGGGGTTTAGATCCCAACTTCAAAACTCCAAGCTGTTATTGATGTAATCATAAAAACTCAAAACCACATTTGGCCCTACCCGGGACTAGAATTAGGATCAGACTCATAGCAAACCCCCCACAGCTGTATCCCTACGTTGCCGTCGTGTGGGGGCTTGCGTGGGTCGATGATCTCTGGGGCTGCGCCGGTAGAGCCACTCATGCCGGATTGGCCCAGAGGGAGACTCCAGACCAAATGGGATACCAGACGGAGTCTGATTGCAGATTGCCGCGAAGGGCACTCCAAGCATCCCTCTGCTCTAGCAGTTAGAGTTAGTCTTGTGTTGCCCTCGCCGCTACAACGTAATCCCACTAGGTCGTCGAGTTAGGTCAAGTCTCTGACTCGACTGGGACCGTGGGTCTTGGCTTAACCGCCCGGACCGCGAGGAAGAAAACCTCTATAAAAATTACCCCGAATCCCGTGTTCTGGTGTGTGACCAGGGGATGCATGGCTGATGGGTAGTTCAGTTGCAAGCACACCCCCAACCAGGGGCCTGCGGACCCCTCGGTTGGGTTATAAACCTTCGCTTGCCCGGGTATTGGGGATCTCTGCCCGGGTCAACCTCTAGTTCTCCCCGGCTCGTGGGCATAAAATGAATATTGACTCAAATTTATTAAGGGAAAACGACGATAACTCAACGACAACCAATGGCAAGCAAACAAAAGTAGAGAAAAGGGAAGAAAAGTTAGGAAAGAGAAAAGGAAGGAGGAATGCCACGGGGCAGTTCCGTTAGGTAGACGATTTATCGTCTTACGTGGCGGCGACGACTAGACCGGCTCCAAAAACTGCCCAAAAATACGGCAAGGAGCCAAGGCCCCAGCTAAAACGGCAACGGTTACGCCGAAGCCGAAGCCGAGGCCTAAGACGGCGGTACAAGCTGGAGCGGAGTTTCCTCCGCTCCCCACTCCAATTACCCTGCCGGGCCCCTCCCCATCTGCCCCCTCTAATGAGGGTTGGCAGGTAGTAGGGGGGCCAAGAAGTCCAAGAAGGCCCGGAAGCGGGCCAGAAAGGCTGCTCAAAAAGCAGCCGCTGGCCCGCAGTCACCACCGGTGGCAAAGAGAAAGCCGCGGAAATTACAGCCACCGAAATTCGCGGCTGCTGTGGTTACCGTGTCGCCGAAGGCGGCAAGCGGCGGACTGTCCTACGCGGCCGTCTTTAAGACGGCCCGGGACAGTCTTGAGGTTGTCGACCTCCACGAAAAGAGGTCTACTGGTGGTCCCAGGAGTTGGTGGACCTCCGTGCGGCCTGTACACGTGCCCGGAGGTCCTACACCCGCAGCCGGCGGTGTCAACGCGGAGACGGCGGGGAGGGCCAGCTTCATGAGGAGTACCGCGAGGTGCGGAAAACTCTGAAGCTGGCCATTTGCCGCGCCAAAGACGAAAAACGAAAGGGGATGCTGGACGGTCTCGATCGTGACCCCTGGGGTGGCCCATATCGTGCGGTGCGTCAAAAGCTCCGCACGGCGGCCCCCCCCTTCCTTACCGAGACTCTCCAGCCCAGCTTCCTGCAGGAAGTTGTCGAGTGCCTATTCCCGCAGCGGGCGGAACACACGCCCCCGTCGATGGCCAGTTCGGTCGGAGACGACGGGGGTATTGAAGTCGACGTTCCGCCCGTCAGGGAATCGGAGGTAGGGGCGGCTGTTCTGCGGATCCGATCCAAGAATACCGCCACCGGGCCGGACGGGGTACCAGCCCGAGTAATGGCCCGAGCACTCGACCATATGTCGGACCGCCTCAGGGAGGTGTTGGACGCTAGCTTGGCGTCCGGACGCTTCCCTGAGTGCTGGAAGAGCGGGAAGCTGGTCCCCGCATCGTCCGACACCTCAGCGAGGTGGGCCCCGGCCTGTCGGACGCCCAATTCGGATTCCGAGAGGGGAGTTCGACGGTCGATGCCGTGATGCGCCTGAGGGCCGTGACCGAAGAGGTGGTGAGTTGTGGCGGCGTGGTGTTGGTGGTGTCTCTGGATATCGCCAATGCCTTTAATAGTCTGCCATTCAGCTGCATCAGGGAAGCACTCCAGTACCACGGGGTGCCAGAGTACCTGAGGCGGCTGGTGGCAGACTATTTGGTGGAGCGTACCGTCGTGTACGAGGATCGAGATGGCGCCTTGAGACGGCGACCCATGTCATGCGGCGTTCCACAGGGGTCTGTCCTAGGACCACTCCTGTGGAACGTCGGGTACGACTGGGTCCTTCGAGAACGTCTCTCTTCCGGGCTGGGCGTAATCTGTTACGCCGATGACACATTGGTCACAGCCCGGGGGGCGAACTTCCAGGAGGCGGCGTGCCTGGCCACCAGGGGAGTCTCTCTGGTGGTCAGGCGCATCGAGGCGCTGGGCCTGCGGCTGGCTCTGGATAAGACGGAGGCCCTGCCCCCCGGCGCCTCCATAGTGATCAATTCGGTCCTCGTACCAGTTCGGGCCCAGATGAAATATCTGGGCCTGATCTTCGACGGTAGGTGGCTCTTCAAAGAGCACTTCCGACAGGTTGCTCCGAAGCTGATCGACGCTGCCTCTGCCCTTGGGCGACTTTTACCCAATCTGGGTGGAGCCAGCGTCGCAACGAGTAGCCTCTTCTCGGGGGTTGTCGTCCGTGGTCCGCCCAGAATAAGACGCGCCTCTGGCAGCCTCAGAGGGTATTGGCGGTCAGAGCCATACGCGGATACCGCACGGTGTCGACCGAGGCGGCGTGCGTCTTGGCCGGAACACCCCCGTGGGATTTGGAGGCGGAGGTGCTCGCCGAAGTTTTTCGACGGGTGGCTGAATTCCGGGCGGAGAGTGGCATGCGCCCTCCGCCCGAAGAGGTACGCGAGTGGCGTGAAGCCGCCCGTCGAGCCACGATGGCTTGTTGGTCTTCGCAGCTGGAGGCTCCACGTGCTGGCTTCGCCACCGAGGTGGTGCTCCAACCGGTCATCCTCGAGTGGGCAGGGCGGCAGCACGGGACCCTTTCCTTCCGACTGACGCAGGTGCTTTCACGGTTGCTTCGGGAAGTACCTGCACTCGGTCGCGCGGAGGGAATTGACTCCCGCCTACCACCACTGCGACTGCAGTGAGGACTCGGGCCAGCACACGCTGGCGGTGTGCCCTGCTTGGGCACCGCAGCGTAGGGCCTTCACTGCAGTCATCGGAGGAGATCTCTCGCTGCCGGCCGTCTTACGCTCCATGGCCGGCGGCGAGAGCAGTTTTACCGCGGTTGCGACCTTCTGCGAGGAAGTCATCTCGCGGAAGGAGGCGGTGGAGAGGGCCCGGGAGGACGATCTCCACTCGGACCTTATCCGTCGCCGGCGAACCGGGTGGCGGAGGCGCGCCTCATGCCGCCCTGAGTGTGGCCGTGGATGGGCGGGACGGGTTTTCCTCCCCATCCGCTTCACAGGCCACCCGCGAGGGTGCGACGTACGTTACGCGTGTGCCGTACATCGCCTAAATTGAGAGTTTCCATCAGACGACGGAGCCCGCTTCAGTGCGGGCATGCGCTGGGAGGGTTCCGGATGGCTTAGTGGGTAGTCTGGCGAGTCAGTCAGGAGTCCCACACAAAGCGAACCCCCTGTCCCCGCGGGGGGGGAGAGCGAAATGCNGGTGCTCGCCGAAGTTTTTCGACGGGTGGCTGAATTCCGGGCGGAGAGTGGCATGCGCCCTCCGCCCGAAGAGGTACGCGAGTGGCGTGAAGCCGCCCGTCGAGCCACGATGGCTTGTTGGTCTTCGCAGCTGGAGGCTCCACGTGCTGGCTTCGCCACCGAGGTGGTGCTCCAACCGGTCATCCTCGAGTGGGCAGGGCGGCAGCACGGGACCCTTTCCTTCCGACTGACGCAGGTGCTTTCACGGTTGCTTCGGGAAGTACCTGCACTCGGTCGCGCGGAGGGAATTGACTCCCGCCTACCACCACTGCGACTGCAGTGAGGACTCGGGCCAGCACACGCTGGCGGTGTGCCCTGCTTGGGCACCGCAGCGTAGGGCCTTCACTGCAGTCATCGGAGGAGATCTCTCGCTGCCGGCCGTCTTACGCTCCATGGCCGGCGGCGAGAGCAGTTTTACCGCGGTTGCGACCTTCTGCGAGGAAGTCATCTCGCGGAAGGAGGCGGTGGAGAGGGCCCGGGAGGACGATCTCCACTCGGACCTTATCCGTCGCCGGCGAACCGGGTGGCGGAGGCGCGCCTCATGCCGCCCTGAGTGTGGCCGTGGATGGGCGGGACGGGTTTTCCTCCCCATCCGCTTCACAGGCCACCCGCGAGGGTGCGACGTACGTTACGCGTGTGCCGTACATCGCCTAAATTGAGAGTTTCCATCAGACGACGGAGCCCGCTTCAGTGCGGGCATGCGCTGGGAGGGTTCCGGATGGCTTAGTGGGTAGTCTGGCGAGTCAGTCAGGAGTCCCACACAAAGCGAACCCCCTGTCCCCGCGGGGGGGGAGAGCGAAATGCGTAAAGACTCATAGCAAACCGATGTTAGTCATCATATCATAAGCAGCTTTTTACAGTCACCTGCAGGACATAGACAGGCATTTCCTTAAAAAATAATCCGAGTTATTTAATTCTTTAAAATTTAAATAGCAATTATATCGTATAAACTTCATACAGTGCGCTGCATACTAAACGACATATTGTCCCTTACCACCAGTTCAGTGACGTACCGAGAAGAAGTGGCAAGTAGCTTAGTAGAAATTGTTGTATGGGAACTTCTTCGTAATATGTCACATAAAAGGTTAAGTTCCCAAGAGCAAAATGTTCATCTTCGACACGCAAATACCAACCATTACAAATCCGGGTACTAGATACTAAAATAAGTTGAAAATCAATATAATACCTTAATAATAAAGTTAAAACTACAAAGACCTCAAGTACACAAAATAATCTGTACAAAATTGTATTACACTGCAAAATAAAACCACTCAAAAACCCCTAGCTGCACAAATATGTAGATTAAGCTCACTGCAATAAAATAAAAACAGCAATTGTGAAAAGAAAATTTTCAAGAGGGGGTTGGGAAACAAATCCCCCATGTGACCACTCGGTGGGATATAGCCCAGGATATACCCAAAAATATACCAGGGAATACTGGATAGCGATACTCTTTATCCCCGGATTAAATTTTGCAGAGGACCGGGTTCGTCGCGTAGCCTCGACCGAACAGATAAAATGGCTCGGGAGGGCTCTACAAATTTGCTTTGAACATTTCTTTTTTCTTATTGAAGATTATGTGAATTTGTACATACGGATATGAATTCATTTTATTGCCATTTTTGTTTTATATTAATTGATTAAGAACCGATGTTCTTTTATCAAAACTAATGAGTTAGAGAAAGGTGCGTTCTTATTTAAAGTATGTGTATCAAAAAATATTTGGGAAGTGGGCTTAAAAAAAATAGTTTTATAAACACCTTTAAATAAATCAGAATACAAAATTTCTAACTTTATAAATTATACTGAACTTCAATAAGTATCTATCTTTTTATAAAACTTAAGGTTTAGCTATTTATTTCAATTAACATAATACAGTTTCAAAACAGTTATACATAATATCTAGAAGACCGAGTTTTATATATGGACTAGCTAGATCGATTTATCGCCCTGAAATCTCTAGCATACTGAATTTTATGAAAATTGGCTGAGCCGTTCCCGAAATTCAGATTATAATATATACAAGAACTGCTCGCTTAATGGTATTAGATAAATAGATATCCATAAGTACATTAAACATCAAATTAAGTTATTCCAAATTTGTTGGCTTTGCATGTGAAAGTAAACTGCCAAAATATTAAAATAAATAATACTTCATACATAGGAAAAATAATTTATAAATAACTCCTTTCAAACACTTTTTGGAAAGTACCTCAGCATCAGACAACCGCAATCTACGACCTTCACATTAAAGTGGGGACCTAAATTTCTAAACTCTAGAGAATAACGAGACCAAATAACATTACCTTGCCACAAAGCCCCACAAACATTTATTAAAATTTTATCAGCTGTGTTATACAAAGTATATCTGGATTACATTGAAAAATAATATTTGATGTAGGTATTACAATTTCTATATGTATCTGATCGTAGTTACTAAAAAAAATAAGTATATTAACCAAGTAGTTATCACAGGCAGTCAGACAGGGGTGCATAAAGACTGAATTAGACAATGGACAATACTGAAGATAGGTATTTTCTCATGTGCCCACACATTTCAATACCATTCATATCCAGTCCTTCACATCCACTTTTTTCAGGCAGTTCGTCTTTCTGGCAGATTTTTAGACAACTCCCACATTAGTAATATACATTCCTGTGTCATAGGGATCTTTACAAACATTCATGAAACGGACACAAAGTACATCCAGACTTAGAACAACAATTTATGGATCATACAAAGTGTTGTCCCGTGTAGGATTTGAACTCATAACACTTGGCGCAGTAGGAAGCGGTGTGGCGACCACTGAAATCATTAGGCCAGCCGTGTAGTCTCATTTACATCATCATAATCATCAGCCTGCTGCAGTGCATTCCTGGACATAAACTTCTCTCTCTTTCTGGGCAGGCGGATTGGTGATTGCAGGGGGTAACTTGTTGTTGTATTGTAGGGCGTTTTCAATTCAATTCAATTTTATAAATACCCAACAAAGTTTATTGGTTGTTATTACTTCTCAATCCTAATGCATATCATATAAATCCTTGAGCTATATTTTTTAGGTTTTAAATAAGTAATTATTATATAAAATCAAGTGAAGCTTTATACACAATATTTCTGTGAAAGAAATTAGTTTTATGTCAAAATATCAAATGGGGTTTTGGTGTTTTTTGGGGAAAAAATATTTTACATAGATTATATTTATATATCCAATACGAGCAATTCTTGTATACATAATCTGAATGTCGAAAATGGTTCTAAAGATTTTCATGAAATATAGTAAGCAAGGGCGTATAGTATTCTGGGGCGATAAATTAATTTAACTAGTATTCATTTTTAGAAAATTTGCCTAAAGAAAATTTCGAGTAAAGCTTGTTTATCCGGGTATTACATTTTGAATACTGGTAACCAGAGCAGTACGTACTCCTTGATTTTTAGTAAAATACATGTTTCATATTCTGTGTGCGACATTTATAATTATATGTAAGTTTAGCCCTGATATTGACATTAAAATACGCCCAAAAAGAGGGTTGACGATGATTAGGGCGTGATAACATCTATAACAAACCCGACCCTGCCTTAATAAGGTTTATTATCTCAATTATCTACGAATATGTTACGTACCATCCTAGGGATGTGACGTAGCAGCTTAGAGAATATTTTTTGTGAATGAGAAAGCCTAGCAACTAATTAAAATGAAAAAAAAAATACAAATTAAATGTTTATAGATTTTGATGAAAAAAACTAATAGATATAGTAAAAAAATAGTGTAAAAATATACAAAAGCCTGACAATTTTTTTAATTTTTTTTATTTTCAGGCATACTGTCTGTATAAAAAAAAATCTTCTTTAGCATATGACAACCGAGTCTTTTTAATGCCATTTTCTTTAATTAATAGTTATATTATACATTCGAATGTAGCTCTGGTACATTCGAATGTATCTTCTCTTTCACAGCTAACTACTACACTTATTTCAATGAAAATTGGCATGGATATATTTTGATTCTTGAGGAATATATGCTACAATTTACCCAATCATTATAATTATTTTTATTACTCTTTTATATCTCATTAGATAGACTTTATAATTTTGTAATTTTCAAAGATGAAATTTATGAAACTGATAGTGTGGTGACCCTTAACTAGTATAGTTCAGTTTCATTTGGTAAAGGAATGGTTACTCTTTGTTATTTTCAGGTACACGATTACATCTACGATCGGTGACCCCCATGACATATAAAATATAATTTCATTACATTGTCCTCTACTACATACTATTTTATTATCTGATCCATATTCAAGTCAACATATAAAGACTTTGTTCTTATAATCTGGTGTAATTTAGTTATGTTGAACCGCAAAATGAATATATAATAGTTTTCTTTAAATGTCGATAGAGGGCGTTGCGCATTCTTTCTAAATCGCGATATTGTTGTCGTCAGCCAAGTATTATAAGAAGTTAATATAATCTTTTCTTAAGGAACCAGCTTAGAGAAACAATACAATATTTTAGAACAAGTGACAACTTGTAGTTTCAATCTTTCGACTTAGTTATCCCCAGTGCAATTGTGTTGTTCCCATTGAATACCAGGCAACTCATGGTATTTACAAAGTTCCAATAATAATGGTTTGATATAATAAAATATTCTATTTATTTGTTTACAACTTCATGCACTTATGTATGTACAAACCACTGTGCTAATTATCCTTAAAGAAAACCATTAATAACGTTAAATAAATACAACACATTATTGTTCTAAAATACTAACGAGTAAGCATTTTAAACACAACAATACGTGCAGCGAAATCGAAGCATTCCTTCGTTTCGAACTCAGGCCGTTACGGTCTACCTAAAGCATAAATTCATTGTTACACAAATCGTTTTCGCTCGGTGCTCCTTCGAAAATGGTCTTTAACGTCTCTTGGGCTTTGTGTAAATAATGTTCTTTAAAATTTATGGCCGCAATAAATGCTTGGTACCCCTTTTTCTATGAAAATAAGTTTAAATTTACCGGCCCACACAGGTCAGGATATGTTTGTTTTCATTTTGTTAGATATTTATATGATTAATAAATATTTTGTACAATTAAATCAGGAAGTACGTTATATTGACATATTCGCTATTGACAATAACAAGTAAATATTTGATTTTACTGTTCATATCGTAAGAGCTTAAAGAGAGACAATAAATTTTTTTTAGAGAGACAATAATGTTTTTATGCAGTTTAGAAATAAATTACTTAATACTAATTTTCGTAAAACATATTTATAATAACTAGTGGACGCCCAGCAATTGAAATTCAACGATTATTCATATATTTATTTTATTTTATAGTGTCAAATATTATATTAATTGGCTAACTTATACATAGTCGTTAATATGTTATGCTCCTGAATGTAAATTGTTTTAACTGGTGAACAATAAAGTTAATTCTATTCTATTCTATTCTATTTTTTTGTAAAAATGCTTAAAAAGTTTTTGATTTAGGTATTTATTCTTCAAATCAACAACCCATAATGTCCCACTGCTGGGCTCGGGTGTCCTCTCAGGAGAGGGTTAAGGCCATATGTTCACATGCTGGCTAATTGCGGGTTGGGGACTGCCAAGACAACGTTGTGGCTACGTAATCTTACCGTTGGATGTTTTAAGCCGCCCAAAGGCTTCCAACTAAGCTTAACAACTGTTACCTTACGATAACAACCGGGATCGCATACTTAACGTGACCTCCGAATCACGGAGACGCTCATCATCCAGGTACTGACCGCGCCGTCACTTGTTGCTCTCGGTGATTGCTTCTAATCACCGAGTGCAACTGGGATATGAGCGCCTCTACGTAGATAAAAAACAATCTTCAAATAAACTAGATTTTTTCTGTAATTACAATACAGCTGCCATTTGTGTGTAAAGACTGAGATATATTATTTTACACTAAACATTCAATTCTTAGCATTTCCCGGCGTGATTATCCTCTTTAGACGTCTGAATAAAACGGTACGGCTCCACTACCCTCCACTCAATGGTTATTTACGGCAATTTTCATCTTCAAGAAAAATGTAAAATATCGTTCACTTACTCCATTGCGGAAAACTTTTAATAATTACTTTAGAACATTGAAGAGAATTTTAGCTATATTTTTTAAAGCTCTTAATAAAATAATTACATTCTAAAATATATTAAATTACTTGCTTTTTTAAGTGAATATTTCAACAAAATTGAATTTTAAAGTGTCCTGACGGATATATATTAGTAAAACATTCTTCCAGTTCTAAAGTTATTACAATAATTTTAGATTTTCGAGACAGACGGTATAATTAAATATCAAATTCTATGCTGTACACAGAAGTGCGTCATATTTTAGTAGATATCCTTAGCACACCAGTAACAAAACTATGGGACTTCGAGCAATATTACATCGAGACACGAGTGAATTTTTCACTTATACCGACTCTTCTACAGACATGAGAAAGTAAAAAATAAAACAAATATAACCCCTTGTTAAAAGTCGTTCTAAGTTACGGGTAGACTCTTCTATTCTTCGTCTCCATTCTAAACCGTGTTTTCAACTATCATAAACAAGTATTATAAATTCTAAAGTAACTCTGTTTGTCTGTTAAGCTTTCATAGCTAAACCGCTGTACTGATTTCAATGGAACTCGGCATAGGGATACTTCGATTCTCAGGAAACCATTTAGGCTACTATTTACGGTAACCGACATACACGTGAGCCACCGATAAAAGCTAGTAATACAATGAAAATGTACACATTAAAATTCTAATCCACAAAAACCGTAAAAAAAACAAACGTAATCCAACAGGAATGCCCTTGGAGATAACATCAATATCTGGAACAGAGAATAATAATGGTTGAAGATAGTGTAAACAGTGTGCCACTTAATAATCTTTCATGATTAACATCTAACATTCTAACCCAAAGTGTGTACTTACGTCACTCATTCGGTACAGAGTGTCACTATTTTGGCCTTCAGCCAAGCCATGCCTGCTGTTACAAATCATTATGTTCGCGAACAAAAATGTATTATGTTTATCAATATGATCTATGAAGATTCGGAAACATTTGGTTTAGTTGAATAAGTGTTTTGAAAATATTTCTTAATGTTCTCAATAATTATACTTCGAAATTAAGTATTGGGAGTTCTTTTTGGAAAAGGGTGCGATACGCGAACATATAATATAACACATTAAACGAATTTATTTTTTTCGGACTTTAAATAACGCAAATTCTTGTGAAATTAACTATTTCAGGTCAAAATAAGTCAGTTGAGAAGTTTGTTGATAATTAAAAGTAAACTCTTTCGATTTTGTTAATAGTTATTTGTTGCATTGCTTAAAATCACAAATATTTAATCTAAACTAGTTTAACCTCCATCTCAATGACACTCACTGCTAAGCCGGAGCCGTGGATTCGATTTCTATGCGAGACAAATATTTGAAATAATTGTGTAATGAACACTATGTTGTTTTTTGGCTCTCAGTGTCATCTATTTATGATATCTATATATTTTTAAAATACACATAAAAGAATACAAACGACCACGTATGAGATGTATAAAGTTATTGTAAAAATATATGTCGCTGTCAGCTAGCTTAGTTAGCAGTTCATTCAATAGCCTAGCCTCTTTAGTGAGCAGTGCCGTTCAAGTAGCGGCTGTGTCACAAATGTAGGAACTACGAAAAGGTTAGGTTTTTTCCTTTAAAAGGAAAAAGAACTAACCTAACCGCTAGTTTATCGGCGCTGTTTAGAAAATAGCTAGGTTAGACTTATGCAAATCTTCAATGACCATTAAAAAAACCAAACAGCCAATCAAAAATGGATCTTTTGAACCAAATGTCGTTTATCTGCCTAACCCGTATTTATTTATTGGAAGCTGGCCATTTGCCAACAGGATGTTGTTGCCTTCTGATCACTGTGCCCCGTCAACGATCGTTTCACTAACACTTGATTGTTTCCTCTATAAGAATGTGTGATAGAAAAAATATAAGGCGGAATATATATATTCTTTTTAGAGATCATGATGCAGGAAGTGATTACTTAATATATTGCCATTATTTTTCTTTTTATTTGAGAATATCTATTCCTTACACGAGATTTTATATGGAGATTAGCTGACTGTTTTGCCATATAAAAACAAAGAATTGATAAAAAAATACATTTAGGGGTGAGTCACCTTATCATTTAGGGGTTTCAAAAGTAGATGTTGCCCGATTCTTATATCTACCCGATGTGCACATAAAATTTCATAAAAATTTTCACACCGCGACACGACAATGTTATATATTAGATAGTAAAAGTATATGGATGAATAAAATTGTATTAAAACAAATCAGTGAGTTTACTGTGTGTCTGTAGTTTACCCGACTGCGAAATTGTTGCGACTGGGTTATGTTTTTCGAGTGTATGTATATATGTATGTATATTTGTTTGGTACGCCCTTGAGCCTCTATGGCTTGTCGCATTTTTAGGTGATTGTTGTCAAAAGATTCGTCTTAGTCATGAGAGTGACACTGGGTACATAAAAAAAAAATCAAAACTAAGGATTTTTGGATCATAAAAGTAAGCTCAAAAAAAAATGTTTTCAAAATACATCGAGAGTGGTATCAAAAGAAAGATTTTTCAACGGTGATTACGAATATATAATATACATGGTTTTATTTTTTTAATAACTCATTACTTGTTAAGTTTGATACTAGATAAATTTTTGAGAGGTTTCAGGTTCGAGTCGGGCCGAAAGTGTTGTTGATTTTTTTTTGTTACAAGAAATTCTACATAATAGCCTAGAGTATTTAAGTTTGGTGGTGTTTCACGATCGTGCCTTGGAGAGTTCTGGCAATTGTTATTGGGAAGTCAGAGCCCTCAAATATACCATTACGACAACTAGTTCCATTTTCAAATACAGTTCACCATAAACGAATATTTCAAACACTACGAGAATGTTAAATATTTTATGGTGTTAGGGGAAACATGGGATGATAAGTGGCTACCTTTACCCATTCACACTGCTTTTGCAAACTCCCCCCAAATCAGGGGCAAGAAGGGGAAATTTTGAGCAAGGTAAGCTCAAGTTCATAACAGTAACAAAGATACTGTTTCAGTGGTGCAGTGGTGGCGCATGCGACTGCTGTGCTTGAGGTTTCGGGTTCGATTCATGGGTCGGACCACATGTTTGTGAGATCTGCAAATATTTTTTTCGGAATTTGGGTGCTTTCTAAAGAAAAAATATTTTATATATAAATATATATTACTATCAGTTGTCTAGTACAAAAACAAGCTCTGCATAGTTTTTGAATAGATGGCGTTATGTGTTAGATTACCGAATATAGCAAGTAGTATCTTACATACAATTAAATCAAGTTCTTGTAGAAAAAATCTAATCAGTTTCGGATAGACCGATTTCATCTACTATATATTAGACAAGTACATACATATATAGGACTTAAAACACTTCTTCGTGTCGAATACTGAAAACGAATGAATTGAAATAAACCCTCGTTATTGGCTTTTACATTCACGTCAAATGGAGTGCTAGTAATTTTTCAATACAGCCAATGTCATTTTCAACTCTAACGTCTACTAAATTTTCTCTTTCGGGTTATGCATAAGAATTTACGAGCAATAAGGTTCATGTTCACTTAACAAACTTTTACGGGTACTTAAAGAGGTTTTAAAGGTGACGACTAGCTTTTATGGATTTAAAATATTGCCTCGTTCACTCACTGTATAAGTTTCCGTCTGTTAGGAATAGTTACCATTCCTTACTGAGATTTAATTAGAAGTAAGTATTTGGGAAATGTTTCGTTTCAAACGCCCTTTTTTTATTAAATCAGAGTGTCTGTTAAGGTCTGTTAACATAGTATTAAGTTCAAATTTCTACTTGGTAGTTTCTCATGACCCCACTAGATAGTAGTGTATAAAATTATAAGACGGTGTTAATGTTCTGAAGATAGCAACAATTTACAATCAATTTTCATCCAACTACGGCGAAGCCAAAAGAGAAGGTAATAGTTTTGGTAGGCTAAGTATGTTTGTATGTTCTATCCTATGAGGCACTATTGCCTAAAGTATTGAACTGATTTAACTGAATGAGGCGTCAATAGAATTATACTGATTGCCTGAATGAATGCCATATAAAGTTTATTAAAAAATAACTACGTACTGGAGTTTAAGTTTTTTAAACTTTTCTTGTGATGAGATTGATATTAAGGGCACAGTGATCATAAGTGCTATCTTTAGATGGTAATGACGTGGTTTCGAAAATATCCCATACATTTATATTAAGCATCCTGCTGGATCCATCCTTGCCTTATGTCTAAGGCCCAATTTCCATGTCAAAGATGACACAAGATGTACAGATATGAGCGGCACAGTAAACAGTTAATTTCCACTAGAGTTACGTAGAGACGAGTACCATAACTTGGAGAGGAGACTGGATATACAATACCTTCTACGCTTCGCTCAACCATATCCATGGAAGATAAGCGAATTTGAGACGTGTAAACAACGAAATTATCGATTAACATATCTCCTCTGGTTTCATTGATCTTTGAAGATACAATTTTAATATGTTGGTACTTTGAATGAATAGTGCAGATGAATCAGCTCTGCCGCAAACAAAACATCGAGAAGTGGAACATGCATCCAATCGGTCAGAATTATCATATCAAAAATTGAATCAAGGTTATCTCTTTATTTCCAGTCATGTGATAGTTTCGAGATGCCAGTTATAAAATGACCATGCACCAACACCGAACTGGCGAGTTGCCAGAACAATGCAGAACAAAATATTCAAGCTATATAGGCTAAATATGAATAAATTATTTTGAGTGTAATGGCGCATAATCACATTAGAAAGCCCATCCGTATTTGAGTAATATTTCATTGATTATTTAGACTACATATTAGATAAGTAATTTCCATTATAATTTTAGGTCATACTCATTAATTGAATATGTTTGACTGAAAATTTATTACTTAGTTTAATACCAGGAGTGAACTCCATTTATGTAATGATTTTTAATTCACTTGTATCAGGCTTTGCTCGTCTTATTATGTTTTTCATTACAGAATAATAGAAGTTCCACTGAAGAAGTTTTCACTGTTTGAAACAACGCTTGCGCTGTGTTTAACCGAGTAAGTGAGGATACTGGAGGCCCATACCTAAACTCCTGCCTTAATCTCCTCCCCTATCCCCCAAAGGCCAGCAACGCATTTGTGACGCCCATGGTGTTGCGGGTGTCCATGGCCGGCGGTAATTGCTTACCATCAAGAGATACGACTGCTCGTTTGCCCACTAAAAAAAGACTTATACAGGCAGTAGCTTTTTAATGAAACTGGTGCTCGTGGTAACATTTATTTGTGATAGTTGTAGGTGGTAAAAATCGGCCAAGTGCGAGTCTGATTACACACTAAGAGTTCCGTATCATTATAAGTATACATTTCAAACGTCTTCTTGTTTGCGTAATATATATCGACCAAAAACGAGCAAAATTCACATGTCTTGTATGGGTACTCCCTTAAATATCTAAAGGCCTCCAACTAAACTTCACGACTGTCATCCTATGATATATCGCAATATTATGTCGCAAATATTTATTTTTTTATCCTCGTTGATTGTTTCTAATCACTTAGTGCAAGTGGGTTATGAGCGCCTCTGATATATGACAATATAATTATTTTAGTAAAAATATTCCTAAATCAGAACTCATAATACCTGTAGTTTGTATCTAAACGCAATATTTTCCACTATAAGTACACCGGAATACAAAAATGGTTTCTTATTCATTTTATGTGTCAACGAATGCCCTACAAACATACCCAGTCTTGGTTATCGAGCAACTCATTGTTAGAAGCCCAGAGAATGCAACTGGCACTCCTATTTATAGAATTATCGACATGCATCGAGCAACCCTTTGTTTTGCAGTGGTTCTGTATGACTATTGTATTCAATTTATATCATTAGCATTTCGAGTGAAATATTTTTTTCTATTCTATTAGAATATTCCCTAAAATCCCTTTGTTTTACTTACTTTTCTTTATTGGAAATCGGATTTTCTTATCTAATTTTGAAAGATATAGCATCTAACGGCAATAACTGTCTTAAATATTCGCACAATACATAAAACCTGCATTTAAATAGAACTTTAAAAGAAATAGAGCGAAACTATTTTAACCGAAAGAATATTTTGTATTATACTATAATTACCTCTGTAGTGCTTTCCTGTAATTTTATTTATTTATTTAATACATCATGCGCTTTTGGTGCATTGGTAGAGTATACTTACTTACTGATGCGTACTGTAATGTATTAATGTGTTAATTACAAAAAAGCACTCGAAAACCTTCCTTCTTCTGATACAGTCACGTAAAACAAATATTTTCATTCCACACCCTCCTAAATGCCTTAGCAACGAAATGCCGTATGTTGTGACAAGGTGTCAAAGTCTACCCGAATTCATACAATTATTTATTAACCCCTACCTTTAATTATACCTCCTTCCCCTTTACAAGCTCTGTAATGTCTGTAATAGCTACCTTCTGGATCGATAAGACATGTAAAAGTAAATGTGGTACACCGTCCACGGTAGAATCAATTATTAAAGCTGTATCGATTGGTCATTTGGTTTTAGCTGGCCTTACCTTTATAACGTCTGAGGTACATTGGGTGCTAGTGTTATAAAAAATATAATAAAGATAAGTTACATATACTCGGAACTATTTAACTTCGTACACATTTATTGTAGGATATTTGAATTAGGAACATTTAGAAACTGCTTACTACCAATAGGCAAGTTTTTTTGTTCTCCACTTTCATTCAATTAAATTCTAAATATCTTTACCTCAAGAATATGCTGTATACAGATTGTTATATGATGGCATTATTTTGTTGACTTTGAGTTAGTCTGTCCTTTTCAATCATCCAAAGCTTATTATTAGAAAATAGATAAGAAAATATTCTGTTTAGACTAGACGTATAGTTAAAGTTTTATTCTAGGTATTAAGTTAATAATATTTTCGCTTTTGCTCACTTCAATAGAGACTACATGCCACAGGTTTTGCCCTTATTCTTGTTAATATTGCGATAACAAGATTGAGTCTTGTTACTTAATATCGTGATTATATTTCTTAATTAATTATCTTTGAAAATCTTTAAAAGAAATCAGGGGTCTGATATATAAGACAATGTTGTCTAATAATCAAATTTCATTTTGATTGGTTCTTTACCGAACATAAATTCTATGGCAGTTTAAGTTTTGTTATTTTTTCTGATAGCAAATAAAGATCTATACCAAAAAGCCATCGAAATTCCATAGAGCACCATATCAATCTATTGTTTAGCTTGCGTTCTGGACTATTTATAAGTTATTTAAAGGGTGGAAACCACCAACCACTCGGGGTTCTTTCATCTATTAGTTATTAAACATGGTATCGATCTTATAATTTGGTTCCTTTCTCATGTCTTTGTAATGGTTGGGATACAACGGCTGTCTGTAATTAAACATGGTTTAGTTTCTAACTTTTTATGAATGCAGATTACTTGTAATTATTTTTTTCCTTTTATAATAATTTTAAGAAAGAGAATGAAATTATAAGTTGCTTAGTTTAATTTACTACCTCGGTAGCTCAGTGGAACTGTATGACTGCCATATTTGAGGCTTCTATTCCCGGGTTGGACCAATTGTTTGTATGATCTGCAAATATTTGTTACGGATTGTTTTCTGAGTATAATATTTATGTATTTACAAAAAAAGTATATACGTATTTATATTAGTTGTCTAGTCAACAACCCATAATGTCCCACTGCTGGGCTCGGGTCTCCTCTCAGGATAGGGTTAAGGCCGTACGTCCCCACGCTGGCCAAGTGTGGGTTGGGGACTGGCAAGAATACGTTGTGGCTACGTAAATCTTGCCGTTGGATGTTTTTAAGCCGCCCGAAGGCCTCCAACTAAGCTTCACGACTGTTATCGTATCATAACAACCGGGACCGACTGCTTAACGTGACCTCCGAATCACGGAGACGCTCATGGAAACATGCCACCAGCGGTCACCCATCCAGATACTAGACCGCGCCACCGTTGCTTACCCTCGTTGATTGTTTCTAATCACCGAGTGCAACTGGGCTATGAGCGCCTAGTTGTCTAGTATCTGTAGTAAAAGCTCTGTGTGTGTTTTTTGGGACTAGATATTGTTGCGTGGAAGATATCCGAAATATTATTGTTGTTATAATAATATCGCTGCCCTGATTGATGAAGTGTGCGTGTTGTTTCCTGTTTTATATATTGTGTTCTAAATATTAAAACTTACTTAAAACTCTAATACAAATCTGACAAAGTGCAGTAAAATAAAGGCACACAAATTCAACCAAAGCTTTACTTTTTCATAAAAATCAGTATAATTATGTTTGTATGAAAGAACCATGAAGAACTGAAACATGAATTTTGCATGTGACGGTGTTTACCCGATTACGGCAAGCCCAAGAGAAAGCTAATATTTTCAAAAGTCTATGTATATTTTAATGTTCACCATGGCGCCTAAACTACTGCACCGATTTTAATGAATGAGGTGTCAATAGATTCGTAATAATGGCTCGGGTGACAAAGGGTTTAAAAATATCATCAAAAGTTTTACGTAGTCGCCTTAAAGTTTTATTAAAATGTGTTTTTGTTTTTTTTTTTGTTGGTAATAGTTTTGAACTCTTGTGACTCTAAATATATACATTAATATTACTATTTATTTTGAAAATTGCACTAATTATTTTCTCTTTATAAATATTATATGTTTCTTCAATATACTTTGGATCTAAAGCAGCAACAAACTAGTGTTATTTCAAAATACCGAGTGTGCACCCGCCCAATCGTCTAATATTGATTTAGGGTTGCCAGGAGAAATCATAAAAGAGCAATTTAATATCTTGTACATATAATATTATTGCTTACAGACTTTCATTGTGATTGAAATGAGATTTTATAATTTCGATTTCAAAGACATTCCACCCCTTATCACCTTTTTGTTATAAAACCTTATACTAATGTCGGTAACTTTTTGTTGTATGAAATAAAGGTGCAACTTCCATAATGAAAGGCATGCCATTGTCTAAGTGTAGAAAAATCAATCTTTAACTCAACTGTTCTTTAGAAAACCGTTATTGTTCTCCTGTACTCTAAGATTACCAATAAAACTTTCCTTAGAAAGAAGGTATTAGCTTACTTCATCACGCGGGCCACATTGGTTGGTGTGGAGTTTATTACAGGGTTTTCTTCTCTTGCAATGCTGTCGTGTGATCGGCTCTTAAGTCTCCCACCATGCAATTAGTATTCATAGAAAAATAAATACTACCCTAAAAACCGTTGATACTAATTCCAGTTTAATGTATATATGGAACCAGCTACAACAGTGCTATCGAAACACTTAGTTCTGTCATTTTTCTACAATAAAAAGCTTTTTATCGGCTAACATTCAATTCAACCTGCCGAATAACAATTGTTAATAGCGCCCTCTATTGTCCATTTAATTGTACTGTACGTAATGTGAAGTTTGCGTGTCAATTTGTCCCTTTAGTTGTATCTTTTAGAAGCAAGAAACCCCTGTTATGTAATGATTGTACATTTACCCTCGTCAAAAAGATACGGTAAATATATTATAGTCAATATATTTATCATCTTTTTTCAAAAATGTTTTATTTTTTATGTGAAACTATTCCATCCAATTCTTAACTGCGCATTTCTCTAGCAAAGATGCACGACGTTTAAAGAACAATAGCTTTCTTCATTTTTTTATGGAATCACAAGCAAGCGATCTGGCATATCGCCTGATGGTAAACGATTACTGCCGCTCGTGGACATCTGCAACACCAGACGCGTCACAAGTGCGTTGCCGGGCTTTGGCGGATGGGGAGGAGATTTGCGTTATTCTCTACTATGTACTATATTTTTTGAAGTAAATTTTTATCTTATATAATAGGTTTTTTTTATATAATAGTTATCTACTTCACTCACATAGTAATAATCATCCATTTATTTAAATTCTAAATCAATATGTATACTACACATATATGATGTTAATTCTACATTAACTATTCTACATTTATAATATTTTATGATCCGCATAAATTGACCTCATTCATAAAATATCGACTAAATGACATCATAGACACATTATCGCAAACAAAAATATCAACAACCAGATACCATAAATCCGATTAAAAATAACCATTAAAGCCATCCGCGAAAAATCTACGATCGGATAGAGTCGCGACATTGGCAATTCTAAAATAGAACTATCATACTATTTTTCAAATCAAAATATTCGACACGCCGCACCGAACATGAGTCGCATTGATGCATCTATGAAAATAAATTGTTTATATGTATATGTACAAGAAAATACGTAACGGTCACTCAGTTGTCAGTTACTTGCGTGAAGGAGGAGCGAGTGGCGCGTCCTCGCTTCCATGAAATAAAATTGTTTTTCCCGCGTACTGACGCAACACGTGGTACGAAAACTTTGCTAACAATTTGGTTGATTAGCGAAAGTTAGCGACGAGTTTTACCGCCTAAATACGTGAAGTGTGTGTGTTTGGATTTGTGGTGAAGTGTCATTTGTTTTATGTTTATTTGAACCCAACGGTGAGTAAAGAGGTCACAGTCTTTTTTATATATTTCTTTTATAAACTACATAGTTTTCGTTTGTTTATTGAGCCAATTACCCCACTTCAGGTGAGATTTATTACTTTCCACTGGAACTAATAAAAATGAAGATAAAATTAGAATGTTTAAAAAGTAGCTGAAAGGTTTTCGAATTATATGTTAAGAATCAATTGAATTTAATAAAAATTCTTAACATTTCTTAAAAATATCGTTAATTTTTAGTTAATTTTAGTATTGACTTATAACGTAATTTACACTAGTGATGATTAATTTGGTTATATATTTTCTTATATATCATTAAAACTTTCTTATAAATAAACAGTGTTTTAATATACATAAGTATTATTTTTAAGTTAAACAACTCAAGTTTCTAGTTGCTAGCAAAACTTAATAGTTATAAAAATCAATAGACCTTTATTTAAAAACTACTTCGGTCTATGTTGTAAGCTAGTCTAGCGATAGCTTATATTTCTTTATTAATATTATTTTAAAACTACATCAAATACTTACATACACTAAGATTACACTCTCTACTGCGGATCATTTAAAGTACAACACTATAATTATTGCATATGTATATGTACTACATAAGTGTGAGTCGTAAATACAAATATTTGAGTCCTCATTATTTCGAATAATCTAACTACTGTTTGATAATCGATAAGATGTGCCAGTTTTAAAAAAATGTCTCGTTTACAGGTTACTAATTTAATCTAAAAGTAATAATTTTGTTTTTTTTGTAACCTAGAAGTATACGGCCTGGTATATTTTGATACCGAGCCGCGGTAATGTTTTGTGGTACTGTAGTTCAAATAAATGGTTATTATAGTAGTGTTGTGCAAAAAAATACCATTACTCAGTTACATATCCAATATTTGTAAGTCTTCTCTATAAAACACAAAATCAAAGACAGAATCAAATGTCATATGAGACCAAAATATCAGAGGTTAAACCATGTTTAAGGTGACCTAAACATTATTAAGAGAAGGAATGCTTTCAAGATTTTTACTTTAAATAATTATTGATTAACTTTGTGACATTTACTATGTCATTGGTTTCAAAAATATTTTAGAAAAACAAAAGGAGAAAATTAGTTTTTTTTTTTTTTATATTTATGCTGCCAAAATGACTCTGCCCTGCCTGATGGAAAGCATGAGCAGAATCCAAGAGTGGTGGTCACCATCCTCAATGCGAAAAAGAACAATGTAGCATGGTGACCCACACTATGGCGGCCTGGGGAGAAGGGGGATGGTGATCCCTCACCTCACGCCCCCCCTCCCCCACCATTGAGTATATTGGCGGAGATAGGGGGCGTTGGATTGGGATATGGGCCTCCGGTATCCTCACTCACTCGATGAAACACAGCGTAAGCGCTGTTTCACACCGGTTTTCTGTGAGGCCGTGGTATCACTCCGGTCGAGTCGGCCCATTCATGCCGAAGCATGGCTCTCCCACGGTGAAAATTATTGTTTATGTACGATAAAATGTTTTACTGACTTGTGTTTGGTATCTAGTCAGATTATACGGACAAAGGACTCAGGGATCGTCACGGATGAATGTCCGTTTTGAATTTTCAATAATAATTTTCTACGTTGGTGTCAATGCGACTCCTGACAATCCTGAAATACATACCGGATTAAAGTAGTTTATACTCCTTTGATATGGATTTAAAGCTTTCAACGTTTATACTAAAAACATATTATATGTTATATGAAGAGAAGAACCAAACTAAAGTAATTCCTTGATTCTCTTTAAGCCATCAGTCTCACCTAAACAATTTAATGAAAAAATCAAGAAATGAATTTCACTTTATACCATTAACACATTAATATGGAAAGTAAGAGTTACTGGAAATGCCTATGGTAGTTTTACAGTGCATAATTAAAATTCGTGGTAACTTTCAACACGGAAGTTTAGAGAATGAAAATGAAAACTTTATAGTTAAGCAATCAGTATCAAATCCCTTTATATTTTTTGAATAAATACAAGTGCAATTTATTGATTAAAACAAAATCCTGTAATGAGATTCGGTAACAGTTTTTGTTTATTCGATTAAACCTATTCAAGAGAGTAAAGCTAAGATGTAAAATTTTGATAACACTTTACTTCTTTAAATAAGAAATAAACGGAAGATAGTTTTTTCTGCTAAACGTATTGACGATCTGACCAATTTAGCTAGAATAGATTGAATATAGAATTTGAAAGGTCAGGTGAGGCGTTGTGGGCTATGCGGACATGGCGAGAAGCCCACAGGATATTAGTATTGTGAAGCCGTATGGGATAATGCTAGACGTTAATGCTCGATGACGAAGTATTTACATTTGTGATGCATTCTGCGTGGTTGCTACCAAAAAAATTGTTAAGTGTTCATCATGTTAATGTCAGTGTGTCACTACATATTATAAAACAAAATCCTCCGCCGCCTCTATCAGTCTGTATGTTCACGATAAATTCAAAAGCTACTGCACGAATTTTTAAGCGGTTTTTACTAGTAGACAGAGTGATTCTTGAGGAAGATTTTCGTAAGTTTTGTTAAATTGTTGAGTATATTGGCTAAAATATAAATGTATTTATTGAAGATTTCGGAAAAAATATCCCACATATCTTTTCGGAGTAACATACCTATGCTTTGTTATATTTTCAGTAAAAAACCCGTGCGAAGCCGGGGCGTGTGGCTAGTAAGGCATATATGGAAGTGTCGCATTTCTGTATTCTTAGTTTTCTTTTTTCATTAAAAAAGTCCTCTTGGAAGAAAGATTACTTTTTACACCAAAAGTAAATAAAAGTAGTGTTTGGGACCTGGCTCTTCCCAACAAAATTTTCTTTAAAAGAAAAGTAAAATAATTAATACCAGGAACATCAAAAAAGTGAGCTAATGGAAAGTGTATTTCACCAATATTACTGAAAATAATACTTAATCGCTTAAAAGGAATGCTACCGTATATTTGGTACCCATCTATTTGTTTTATGGATTTTTAAATAAACATAAAACATGCCACATTTGCCTTTACATTTGGCTTCGTATAATTTCTACCGTTTGAAAGAAAATCAATAACTGTCTATTTTGTTAGAACTATAATTCTGTCATTGGCACGATTCGTGTGAGTGCTATCGGGGTTATGATTTAAACATACGTTTCTAGTTGTACTGTAATATTTTGTTCTACTAGGACTGTTGAGCCGTATGAGAGCTTAGTATCAGTAGCCATTTAATCTAATTAGTTGGAATATCATAGAGATTGCTATTCAGTGGAATATTGAATTCAATGGCTTTAATTATAGGACAAAACTGGGAATCATACATATTACTTCAGATACCTCGCCCTTAACCAAACACTATTTTTATTGAATGAAAGCATAATGTTTTAATTTTTCAAACAAGCAGATTTTAATATTACAGTATCCATGACTAGAGAATAGTAGTATTAATATTAGTCGGAGAACAGGACTCTGAAATAAAATTGGTCGGTCACATCTCGAAAAGGTCTGAGGGTCATTGGTGCCAAAATGTACTAGAGGTGAAACTGTGATAAAGCAAACTCAGAGTAAGGCATCCTGTATAATGAAAAACCGAAGATACTGGGAATAAGAAGAACCGAGAACTGGGATAGAAGTGCAGTGGACGACCCTGAACTGAAGATAAATGGAAGAGTAAAAGAAAACTTGTGGAATTTAACATCATAGTTTAACAGTTATATATTTCTCTTAGTTGGCAAACATCTTGCTATTACGTTTTTGTAACTGATAATCATATTATGAATTCCGGTCATTCTTAAGATGCTATAGAGTTATTTGCCAATGTCAACGAAATAAAAGGATAGGACGATTATGTGAAATAAAGATGTTATTGTAAGTGCTGATATAAAATGATCTATCGGATTCTTGTTTATTTTCATCAGTACGAATGTTAGTTCCTTTTGTGTGTGTGCGTTTCGACATACAGATTTTGTATAGCAGTCTTCAAAAAAATTTCTTTAGACTAATTGTTTTATGCAAATAATCGTTGTCAATAGATGCCGTAGACATCTGCATGATTATTTTTATTCAATTGTTGACATAATGTGTATCTACAGATATATTTTTGTTATATATATAAGCGACAACAAAAATTTATTGTTGGAACGATTGTGGGCGAGAATCGGGAGCGTAGCTCGCGTTTTTTACATGTGACGCAAAATTGTGACGTCAGAGGGGACAAAAGTAGGTGTGTAATTTTTAAAAAGGCAGTTCTCAGGTTGATATATAGAGATAGATAAGACTAAAGTATCGAGAAGAAATTATTTTATTGTCTTGTATTGAGAAATAATACTTTTTTGAGTGATCTACGAAAAGAACAAAAAACGTGGCAGTTTCAGTTTCATAACCAATGTTTATTATTATTGCTCACAAATTATAACCTCTACCTAAGCCCAGTGCTATTGAAGTATGGGCATCCCACAACAATTTAATAACTGATTTATAGAGACTAGCAATGGATTCGATGACAATTTGACATAATTAAAAAATAAAAAAGTATTTTAGTTGGTCTATAAAATTGCGTCAAATTGTAACATGTGGATATTTAACAACGATTACATCGACACTGTTGTAACAATATGCAGATATTATATAAGCTGTAATAACTAGTGGAATATATTTAAACGAGCTAAAAACATGCTTTTCAAGGCCAATTAAATACAAAAATATAGTAAAAGCGTGTTGAAAAATTTTCTTTCGAAAGAACGTTCCGTGTTCAGCAGTGGACTGTTGAAGGTTGTTGATGATATGGTGAACTAGTAAAAAGCTCTGTAATTTCTTAACTTTTAAAAAGTAACGTATTTTCAAACTTATTTTGGATCAATAGTTATTATCATGGAAAAAAGAACCACATTCAACTTTGTAAAGCAGTTACAATTCTCCGTAAAGTCAAGTGGGTAATAATAATCACTAATCATTTCATTATTATCTTATTGTTTAATTAGTATTACATATTAAATTTGTCAAATATAAGCCGTCGAAATTTACTAGCAGAATCATGGATGCACCGTTAGTGCTGGCCAGCTGACCTCGGGGTTATCAGTCTCTCGTCGCATAGGTCAACGCATTTCTGTATTGCTATCTGTATCATCTTTCTTAGATCACTATACTATAAAATTCAATATCTATTATATATAAATATCTATAAATATTTATATGTATATACCATACAAGATCAGATGGTGTCTCTGTTCATGTGATATTTCCAAATCACAGGACATACATGCGGGTATTCGACCCCAGCTTCTTCGAGCTACCGCACTTTTTATCCCGCTTCCTCATTTGAGACATGCGGTATCCTGTATCCTAACTTCCTCACCCTATGCATCTTCCCTTCTGTTGTTTTATCTTGTATGTATTGTATTGTGGTCCGCAATAAAAACATTGATGGCGACACCTTACTTTAGTTTGCCTTATCGTTTGACCTCGTAATTATTAATACCTGGTTCCTAAAAAAGGATGAACATCTTATCACAGAAGTTACCACAGAGCACTGATTGACTGTCTATCTACTTATTATATATTAGAAGAAGTAAGTTGACTTTTGTAAAAAACTGCAAGGTGGGGCCCGGCGAGTTGGTAGTAGCGCAACATAGACTACTACTAATGGTAGTAAAGTAAAAATTTTAGGTAAAGGTAGAGCAAACCGGTCCTTCCCCGATTCAAGAGGAGAATGTTAGAAAACTAGCATCATGCTAGATTATTTATAGAAAAAATAGTTGGTAAAATAATAGAAATGGGTTAAATGCAGAACAAAACAGTAATTGAATGTTGGAACGAAATTGTGACCTGTATAAGAAAGCCAGCGAAAGAAATGTTTTGAGAAACAAAAGGTATGATTGTTTGGAACACATGGTGCTGGAATGAAAAAACACAGAGAGTTTTGAAAATAAATATCAACAACATTTAAATCTTGGCAAATTGAAAAAGGAAGTGAAAAAATTCAGAAGAAGAAGGTAAAGAAAGCGGTAGCAATGGCCAGAGCTGAAGCTTAAAGGAAACTGCATAAATATCTGCCAGTTCCCGCATTGCAAAAAATAGGGAAAAAAGGTCAAAAGATTTAAAGCATGTAAGATACATAAAATATGAAATAGAAAGAGTATTAATAAAAGATTTCGAAAAGTTACTGAACGAGGAAAATGAATGGACTGAAATATGTAATAAAATGCATGTGAATACGGGATTTGTAAATAAGATTAGTATAGATAAGGTTAGAACGGCAGCACGAAGTTTGAAAAAGGGAAAAGCCCTTGAAACCAATGGTATACTAATTTAAGTATGGAAAATACTGAAAGAGGACGGACATCGATGGTCGATTGGTAATGAGTAGCTTATTTTACAATAAGTTGCTACTAAAAGATGTAATCCCCAATGAATGGTGTTTGAGTTCACTTGTATCCATCTTTAAAAATAAAATAGGTGTATACGAATATGGCAGTTACAGAGGAATAAAGCTGTTTCGAAATAGTATGCAAGTTTAGGAGAACGTTATTGAGAGAAGAGTGAGAGAGGAAAGTATAATAAGTTGAAACCAGCTTCGATTTATGAGGAGCCGCGGTGTAACCTATGCCATATTCGCAATTCAACAATTGTGTGAAAAATACCACTCCACCACCTCCACCACTGCACACAAAAAATTGCATATGGTGTTTGTTTATCTAGAAAAAGCGTATGATAAGGCACCCCGATAGGTTTTATGGTGGGCTTTGAAAGAAGAAAGAGTGCCTGCTAAGTGTGTTTGGTTGGATTGATTCAAGCTATGTACAGAGGATCCAGCTTCTATGAAAGATCGGCTGCGGGTAGCACCGACTAATTCAGTGTCTCTGTTGGCTTGCACCAGGGATCGCCTTTTAGCCCGTATCTCTTCCTGCTGATAATGGATGCTCTGATATCGGACATAAAGGAGGAGGCACGACGGTGCATGCTATTTGTACACGACATGGTTTTGGTTGGCGAAGACGCATCCGCGGTCCAGCGCAAACTAGAGGCATGGCAGCAAAGACTAGAGAATGTTGGCTTGAAAATCAGCAGAACTTAAACCATGCAGTCTCTCCGGTCTTACTGCCATGTAACTAAATGGAATATCGTTTCTGGTCTGCACCGATTTCAAGTACCTCGGTTTGCTGTTACAAAATCCGGGCAAAATAGAATAAATGAAGTTGTGGCTGGTAACGGGAACTATTTGCGATTCCAAATTCCTTTTAACGTGATAGGGACAAATATATAATACGATCATCAGGCTTACCGTGCTGTATAGATCTAAGAGTTGCCCAAAAAAAAGCGGATGAGAGACGCCTGCATGCAGTTCAAATGCAAATGTTGAGATGCACGTGTGGCGTGACTAGAATGGATACAGTGAAGAATAACTACATCAGGGGAAGCCTGAAAGTAGCAACTGTGGATGAAAAGTTGAGAAGCAACAGATTAGCTTAGTATGGACATGAAAGGCGTAGAGATGAGCGAAAAGTAATTAAGAAAATCTAAGTATGGACATCAACGGATGTAGGAGTAGAGAGCAACCAAAGAAAAAATGGATCGACTGCGTAAAAGAGGATATGGCCAGAAATGGAGTAAGCAGTGAACTGACAAGTGATAGAAGAAAATGAAGGAAGAAGACTACACCAACCTCAAGTAAATTTGGGGAACGGATAGAGAGATGGTATACTCATAACTGTATCTTGGTAACAGTACACAGAGGCCTGATAAGCATCTTCATATTGTCGATAATAGTTTTTTTTCTTTTCCCTCAAATAATAGGGGTTTGGCTTTTCTGACTAATTGATTTAGATAATGAGGTGGTAAAATAGATAATTAATTAAAAGAAATTATAAGCTATACGCAGAATAAAAAAGTCGTTCGAAATAGAAACCAACATGCTGTTACATTAGAATAGTTGAAATGAAAATGCTTTTGTAATAAAAACAAACGGATTAAAATTCTTAAGAATTTTGCTAATATAATATTTTTATGAGCTCTGTGATCAGATATAAAACAAAAAAATATATTATTTCATACAACACCTGCTTGAATAATTTTAACCGCAAAATTATTTCTGCATATCAAAATATCTTTGAGATTTGTTTAAAAAATCTGAAAATGCACTCTAATTAAACCTCTTCATTGAAATGTAACTTTTTGGCTAAAAGCCAATTTCAATGTTTTGATATTTATTATTATAAGCTCTTTGTTTACTCCTTAAAAATTATAATATATGTAGGTGTGGAAAATATTATATCATTACATCATCAAAGTATTGGCGATTATGATAGATGAGCACTGCCAAAAGAATTGTGTACCTAAAGAAAAATACACACCTCTTATTTTCATACTTTTTAGTCAGCAAGTCTTGTAATTTTAGGACAGAAATTACACATACGCATTTTCCCATCCCACCTTTACCACCATAAGAGTACGCGAAGGTATTAAAGGAAGGCATTAAATGCCACATTTCGTCAGTAACAATTTACCTTTCCAATTAATAAATTTTGAATGTATATTTTTTTGCAACCGCGATATGCCATAATTACATTTATTTTCCACGGGTACTAAAGTATGAATAGTGAATATGACGGAGCTGTTCCAAAAACTTGGCATAAACGTTTGCCAATTGAAAACTAACTGCCAAGAATTAATCCAATCTGATCGCCCAGCATTCTTATGTTGATTACAATGTTTACCAAACTGTAAAAACACAAAGAAATTCGTATATACTGCACAAGATACGATGCACGAAGGTATAAAATGTAGACGTGGGCGTGGCCTCGAATGTAATTATTTTGGTCGTGGTATCCGCGCCTGCACGATTCAGACTGTCACCAACTGATTCAGTCATTAAACTAAAAACAACACATTATATGAACCATCTGAATTTAAACGGGATTTGATTTGATTCGTCAAAATCAACAGTTGAGTATAAAATTCTGCGAAATATGTGGAACACTTCATAGCTGACTTATTTAATAATTGTTAGGTATTCTAAAAATGCTGGTTATTAAAAATGTTATTTGTATATCATAACAAAAAAAATGGCTTAACTGTTAAAAATGTATTAATTATGCCATTGTAATTTTATGATGTCATCTACGGTAATAATTATTGCTATCGCGTTTATATTAAGATATCAAAGAATGTATACTAGGAATGCAGTCACATATGGTTTACATATTAATAACTTGTTTCTAGAAATCACTTCAGACGGTAGTGACAGAACGTAGGTAGCATTCTGGGCTGCCAATGATTTGACACCTGTAAGGTAATGAGAATTTCTTTGAAACTTCAATAAACGTATACAGTTATTAATATTGAATCGAAACCGCTAGCAAATTGATGTGGCTAAATATAAATTTATATTTCAACAAATTTGTTCGTTTGATGTGCTGTTACAAATATTATTACTATTACTTTTCTAATGCTAGGTATTACAAAAGTTATTTCAGTAACTCTCTGCTAATAAATAAAAAGCGGAGACAGAAATACAAATACTTTTGACGTAAATTTACAATTATCTTTTATATTTTTATCTTTGTAATCTATTATCACAAAGTTTTTTTCGATATAATTTTAGGGACATGTAACAAAGTTTTTTTTTATTTCAAGAACGATGTCTGGATGTATTTTCCTGGTTCGAGCATAGATAATGCGAAATTCAATAATCTATTTTTTAAGCCGTAATATAATGTTTCATAAGTATAAACAAAATATTCAAACGAAGAGACATTTATACGAAATAAACTATTGTATAGACTGGACCAATTTATTGAGACTACGATCATAATATTGTTTATCGATGTAGGAAGAACGTCTCATTTTGATTATTGTGACCTGGAATAAAGGACTGTATATAAATGATACATATTATGTAATATCACTAATAAATCTAATTACGGAATTTCATTTGAGTTCCTCTATATTAATGTCTTACAGATAGACTTAATTAATAGCATTTGACACGTTATTGTAGACTGACTTACTATTCTGTGACGCGTTTAAGCCCTTGTCAATATACAAATGGGGAGACGCATTATATTATTTTCTTTACTGTATATATTTTACTATTTACCGGACCCAACAACCCTTGACAGAATGCGTTGGCCCCGTGAAACAAGGAGAGCCGACCCTACCTAAAGTGGGAAAAGGCTAGGAAGAAGAAGACGATGTTTTTCTGCTATTTTTATGCCTTAATTCCACTCTCTTCGAGTTGAAATGTTTTTTAAAATGTTTAGGAGTTAGTTTTCTGCAATGAGATATAAATCTATCTATGTTTTTAAATTTAATATTAGAATTATAGTAAATTACCTTAGTGATAACATTGAGATTAAATCATAACAGAAGTTGGTGAGGCGTCATTACTGTTTTGATTTTTTGTATCGATTTGTTATGTGTGTGTGGCAATAATGTAACGTGGAGTGACATAGTCATAATTGTGTCTAAGTTCCGTAAATAAAGGTTTTAACAAATGATAATAATGTAACGCAAGCACAAACAAACAGTAAACAGCTTAGAAATTAGACACACGCTTGCGCTATTATATTTTCCCAGTTTTGAGTTGCAGATAGCTCAAACATATGTATATAAATATATAATTTTATGTCGGCAAATATTTTACCACCCTGAGGTCGACTTGTGGAAAATGCCTACGACTAAAATAAATAATTTTATTTAATCAGTTCTTAATAGAAAAAACTTTGTACCTTCTCGAAATTATTGAAATGGCGACAAACAAATTCAGTCCCTATACATTAATCTTGGACACACTATACAACTAAAACAATGCACAAATGCATCGTGTTACTGCTGAAATTTTGGTAAGTATATATTTTGGATCGACTCCAAAACAATTAGTGCAGTTAGTGTTCTATAATGAGGGCTGTCAAACTTCTTAAGTTGACGTCAAGAATTAACTGTAATTGTTATAACTTTTTACAGTAGCAGAGTAGGTTCTGGTATTTTTTTAAATACTTTTCTGAAACTTGTCATAGAAATAAATAATTAAACAAATTTATCTATCGCTTATTTAAATAAAAAGTAGCCTGCCGTTTTGAGTTGCTCAAATATTGGCACAAATGGGTTTGCTTTTTTTTAAGTACAAAAGCAGGCTTGTTTTTAAGAAAAGTAATTGTTTGTACTTGAAATAGTTACGAGATATCGAATCAAAGTAAGTTATTAAACATTTTGTCTAACATCAAATTGCCAAATAACATTAAGTAACGTCTACTGTCTAACGTGTCATGCAAAATGTAATGCCGGAAGTTCGACCTTCAAACCTTCTAGAAAAGAGCGTACTCCTTCTTAACATGCCTCTGGTATTGCGAGTGACAATGGGTGGCGGTAATCGCTTACCAACAGGCGATACGCCTGCTCGTTTACGCTTTATTTCATTAAAAGTGTCAATTAAAAATAAAGTAAAGATATTACTGAATATTTAATCATATGTAATTCAACAGATAAAATAGGTTGTAGATTTTAAACAAAAACTTTACTAAATAAGGCAGAGTTGACAACCCTAAAAGTCGACCAACGGCTTGGCGAATTGAAGGAAACGCCTCTAAATGCATTTAGTGCAGTCTAGTTGAGCATTTTAACACTTGATATAACTACGAGCTTATTATTGTTGTGGCCGCAATAAATACGCCCATGCATTTTAAGTACGTATATACTGAAGTAAATACTGTTGTATTGGGTGCGGTTTCCAAGTTATTGATATTGAAATATTATTATTGGTTTCAGTGTGTCGATCACGTTGGCGTATAATGACAGATGCCTTTATTAAGCTATTGGACTACAATAGGCTGATGCTGATAAATAAACAGTTTTAAGTTTTGAATTTTGATGGATTATCAATATTTGTTAAAGTACGTATATTATAACACTCTATCTGGCTATATTATTGGAAAATATAATTTTTGTCTGAAGAAACGGCTTGCATTTAGCGTTAATTTGAACATAACAGCTTATAAATACAGCTTCGGAAACCATTTTTTAAAAGTAGTGAAGCAAGACAAGTGTGTACTACTCTGCGGTTACTTGCAAGGTGTACTAGTGTAGTACAAATCTTCTGAAGAGGAATTCTTCAATCGGCAGAGTATTTTCGGTTTGAGTAAAAACTTTCCTAAAGTTATTTTTGCTAGCTAGGCAGATAGCGGGTTCTTAAAATTTCTTATTATAGAATTATGTGGACTGAATCATCTATTTTAAAAAAAAAGCCGTTACTAACACGATAAAGTCAGAAATGGGGATTATAATCAGAGATACTAAAGTTTCTTTTCCCTTAAGTAAGTACTGATATATTCTTTCTATTAACGTTTTCGTTTAAGCTAAATGTGCTTATATTAAGAACATGCTGGCATAATAGTCCAACAGGGACATATTCGAAGTCACTGAAAATTGTCTACACTTACTGAGTATATCTGTTCAGGTAGCAAAACGGCATAATTGTATTAATATTGTTTGAAACAGCAGTAATATAAGATTTTACTTATGCTCTTTTATTCTAAGAATAGTTTTGAGTGCCATTTGATAATAAAATATTAAGATTAGAATATAGTTCTTTTTTTATGTAACAAAGGGCAAACGAGCACACGTATCGCTTGATAGTAGGCAATTACCGTCGCTCATGGACAACAGTTGAGGCGTCACAAGTGCTTTGCTAGCCTTTGGGGAGTGGGAAAGGGAAGGGTTGGGGTATGGGCCTCCTGTATCCTCAGTCACTTGGTGAAAGACAGTGCAAGCGCTGTTCCACACCGGTTGTCTGTGAGGCTGTGGCATCACTTCGGTCGAGGCGGCCTATTCATGCCGAAGCCTGGCTCGCTAGGGTTGAAATAATTGTAATAATGATTGTTTGATTAAGATAAGTTATAAGTTAATTTATTAAAGATAAGACAAGTAAGATTTTCTTTATTATTGTTAAATTCATTGTTTTTTTTAAAATAATCAATCGATTTTATGTTATAGGGATAGGTTTAAATCTTTTTTTTCATATCAGAGCCTAATGTAATTCTATTTATATGTATTTTTACACAAATATATGGTTGGTATAGTTTCGATTGAGTTAAGTCATCATCTTCGGCCCATCGCAGTCCACTGCTGGACATAGACCTCCATTTGCACGTCACTTGGTTCGATCCCCGGCTTTTGACATCCAGCTCCTGCCAGCCAAAAATTAAGTGATTGAAAACTATTATCAAGTACCTTTAAACAACCAATTCTTGTATATATTCAGAATCTTGGAATCGATTCCAACAATTTTCATGAAATTTAGTATACAAGGGGTTTCAGGGGCGATAAATCTCTAGAAAGGATTCACTTTTAGAAAATTTAGTTTTGTTCGTGTTTTCAACAATCAACTTTATCAGCAATCAATGTCATTAAACTATATTGGAATAAGATCCATTGTGCTGTTATCGGTGCAGAATAAACAGTATCAGGGCGTATTAAGAGAGGGTGCCACCAAACGAGGGAGCCACTGAACATTTTTTTGTATTGATCTTCCAGGTACTTTAAATTAATATGATACGTACGTAGCTTAAGACCCGACGACGGTCCTAACCTTTCTTTCAAAAAATTAATCGAAATTGGTAATTGGTGAAAAATTAGTAGTAATTAAAATTAATTTTAAAAATCATGACAGCTATGCGATATATATATGGGTTCATACATTAATAAAATTTAAAAAGAATTTTTCATCTGGTTATCAAATGAGTGTAAATAGGTTTATAACGGGTCGTAGACCATCAGTCACTCAATAATAAATTTATCATAAAATCTTACAGATCTTTTTTTTTCTCTATTTATACACTACGATTGCTATGCGTATCATTTACAAATTTTACTATAGATTTTCCGACGTGATTTTTCCTAATTTAATTTATTATTGAATGTGATTCTAATAATAATAATAAATAATAAATATTTCGGACATCTTACACACAACGCCATCTAGTCCCAAGCTAATCAGAGCTAGTGTTATGGGTACTAGACAACTGATATAAATACATATATACTTTTTTGTAAATACATATTATACACAGAAAACACCCAAACTCCGAAACAAATATTTACAGATCATACAAACATTTGCTCAGACCCGGGAATTGAACCCGAGACCTCAAGCATAGCGGTCGCATACGCTACCACTGTGCCACGGAGGCATAATTCTGAATTTATTTCTTCTAAAATGATCATTGGGAATTTTGTAATATTACTCAAACATTCTTAAAATATTAATAAATATATCGACAGTAAATTAGCAATAAATAAAATTCATTTCTAAATGAAAATATCTGTAAATTCTTTTATATGTGAACGTGCCTTTGTACGCCTTTACTAATAAATTAGTCTGTTAATTTTATTAGAAATTCTTCGAATGTTGGTCAAAATAAATGCTAAGTTATTTGAAACGAGGTATTTATCATGACGTGATTGTCTGCCCTGTAGTCGCAACGGTAACATTTATTAATGTGATTTAGTTCTCATTGATATTTCTTTTGTATTCAACCATTATGATTTCTTTACAAAACGTGATGTTGATATTGCGGATTTTTCTTGGAGATTATACGTATAGTAGTATTATTATTATAGCTTTTGTACCGCTAAAACAATCACATTGAAAGATAATCATCATGAAAATTTCTTTTTTCGTGAAGTCTTTCAGCACTAGCACTTGTCTTTCTGTACGCATATTAATGTAAAAAGATAGCATTCGTGCTCTCGTGTTTCGTTGGTGAGTATGAGACCGGAGGCTCAATGATACAGAAGTATAGCTCTCATCACATCGTTTTTTATACTTTATAAAAAAAACTATGTTGCTGTTGAAAAAATGATCCTGAATATATTTTATGTGTGTGTAATGTATTTTTAGAACGTCTATGACGTAGATAATATTTGTTTAGCAGAGTAACTATCTGATATCTTTTATTTTATATATTTATATGATCACTTTGTCTTTTTACCCGACTACGGCAAAGCCAAAAGGTAGAGTTGAATCCATGACTAGACGTAGTTACCATACGACGTAAGGTATCCCGTTGAATACTTCAGAGATCACCTGTGTCTATTCCGCAAGGAGCCAACGCCTGAGTGATAATACTGCGATGCCCAGACTGACGACACGGCGCTCCACATAATGGAGGAATGTTCGGCGTAGATCCGAGGCCTGAGATCGTGGCGACCATCGGTGAGGGGGTTCTCGCGCTCGGTAACGTGATTGCGGAGCGAGAGCGCATAGAATTCCATCGACTCTATCTGCGAGCAAGTTATTATTGCGAAGGAGATGGCGGAGCGGAACTGGGAGAGATTTAGAACTCTTCCGACTCGCCAAGCCCGAGAACGGGTCAGGTTCCACAGACGATTCGGGCCTTGGAAATCGCACAACGATCTCCGTCTTCCATAAGCGCAAGCCTGAGGGTGGCATGTGAGATTATCTGTCGCCCTAGCAGAAACAGGCCCAGGTGGTAAAGACGTAAAGATTTACATTAACATCATTAACAGCCTTAAATACTCTACTATCGGCCTAAGGTCACCTTAAGAAAGGAAGTTCAAAGATGAAAATATCAGTTTTTTTTAGGTTTAAAATTCTATAGGTGAGTTTGTATGAGTAAATACAGTACTTGGATGACCGACCTTTGCTCCGAAACTCCCTGCATACTATATTTCATGAAAATCATCGGAACCCATTCTGAGATAAAGAATTATATATCTAAGTAAAGATATATTATCTATTTTAATTTATATGTACAAGAATTGGTTCTTTTAAGGTATTAGATAGGTGAACTCGCTGGTGCGAGCGAAACTAATATACATAACACAGGGCGACAAATATTATTTTCAGATGAAAAAATCTAATCTTAATTTAAGTTCTAAATTATTTTTCAAGCTTTTATTGTTTCAATCTTAATGATAGTCAGAATACAGAATATGTAAAAAAATAAAACAAAGACGTACCACTACCACCAAATCTGAAGTGACTTGAAATTATGAATATATTATAGCACTGAATTGCTCTCTATGGTTACAACTAGCATCTTAACTGATGCGTATTCGGATAGCTTAAATTGATTCAGTTTTATAAAATAAACTAAAAAGTTACCAAAACAAAATATTTAACTTTAAACTAAACATGTAATAGGAAAGTATTTTTAAATTTACAACTAAACAGTCGTAATTAAATCCAAATCCAAGTAAAAACACATAAATAACCTATGTCCTTTCTCAAGAAAAAAAAAGTATTTCCATGTCAAATACATTCGAACGGTGCAACGTGTAAGAAACAAACAAGCAGAGTTTTTTTTAAATTATTAGTAATATATTAATAATATTATCATGGATATAGAAGTGAGTGTATATTTTTAAACATAAATCATTCTAATCGGCTTATAACAACACTTGAAAATGTATGATTACTACACCACTTTACCATGAGCCTGGTAAGGTAGTAATCATGTGGGTATTTCACACGGTTAAAGAATTATTATTTATTTATTTATCTTTATTGTATATACATAGTACGAAATGGTACAACAGGAAGAATCACACAATATTTATAACTATATTATAATCTATATTATAATCTTTAATTAATAAAATTAAGTTTTAAAAAAATAATTTTGATTAATATCCAACTATTTTTCACGGGAGAGGACTAAGTTTTTCAGGTATTACAAATCAAATTTTGTTTTTAGATTGATCGCGAGTGTAAAATATTTAAAAAATCCATAAAAGAAACGTAAATATAGAATCTCTATTTAGACTGTTTTCTTTTTGAGGTAACCTTACACTTAAAGCCAACCACTTCAAAATAATTTAAAATCTGAACCTGAAGATTCTGATCAGGTAACAATGCTTGCAATAGAACGATAAAAAATAAAATATTGAGTAACAAAATAGTAAAAAAGTGGTGGTGGAGCTCTATGAAACTCTCCCCGCAATTTATAAAGCGTTTCTGTAAACACAATCAATACAATTCGATTGAAAAACCAAATAGCCTAAAAAAAGAACAGCAGTATACATAATTCTCGCGACTAAAATGAAATATAAAAACAATCACTTTAAAGTAATTGACAATCAGAACCCCCTGTTCAATACCAGTGATAGAATAATACCCTAACCAATAACACACATTACCATAGACATGAGGCAAGTGTCCGGGTCGATACAGACCGGTCAATAGTTGATGAGTTCACCAGTTACTTGGATACGGACACAATACGCATATTGACTGGCACTATTACCTGTTTTGGTCACTTTATGGGGTACGACCCGATTGTCGTACGATCGGGTCGTTAAGACCTCATTAGGGTTAAACGAAAGTGCAATATCTATTACCAGTTTTTGAAATAGAATCGCGGGCAAACGAGCACACATATCGCCTGATGGTAAGTGATTACCACCGCCCATGGCTACTGCAACACCAGAGGCATCACAAGTGCTTTACCGGCCTTTGGGGGATGGGGAGGAGGATGGGAATGGGGGAGGAGTTAGGGTATGGGCCTCCGGTATCCTCACTCACTCGGTGAAACACAGCGCAAGCGCTGTTTCACACCGGTTTTCTGTGAGGCCGCGGTATCACTCCGGTGGAGCCGGCCCATTCATACCGAAGCGTGACTCAATCACAGTATTTTATGATTCTTATGACTTACATTAAGATCACCTAGACTCAGCACAACGAGTTCTGATTCACAGAAAGTATTGTATAATGAGTCTAAACTAAAATTCAGCTGGCTACACTAAGGTGTAGCCAGCTGAATGTAAGCATTGAAAGGTGTTTTTTGAAAATAAAAGCTAACTAAAAGAATGTAATACTTCGAGACGTTAAAGAAGCTAAGATTGATTTCTTAAAATAACTCCAAAGTCACGGTTATTTTTTCATAACGTCAACAGTGACTTTACAAAGTATAATTTAATATGAAAATAAAGTCTTATCTATCAAGAATTATGTAGTTTAAAGAATGCACTAAATAATTATTTTAATTATATCTTGGAACAGCTTTAAAAACTAAATAAAAAGAAACCTAAATAAGCTCCATTTAAGTATTTTTTATTCTAAAATGTATTTCAACAAGTTCCACCAAGTGCCGACAATCGAGGGTAAGTGTTTTTTTTTCGTTTCAATTTTCATGGTTGTAACATGTAACGGGAATCGTTAAACAATATGATTAGAAGCAGTCGGTTTACGTATTTCTTCAGATAATTTCAATAAAAATAGAATATCTTTATGTTTGGAATTACTGATACATTACAAATTTATTCATTATTTTTAGTTTGTCAACAATTGTTTACACAATGCACGTCTTGGCATCCATACCAATTAAAAAAACACTGACGCAGCAACGATGGTTATCTTTATTAATAGGTTTGTCAGTTCATATGAGATTGATTACACTGAGAATTGCAACCAAAAACACAGTTAAGATGCTTACAAGTAGTATGTTTAGTATTACGATACTGTAGTCAGGGTATACTTTAAATCGTATATTATAAAACACATTATCTTCGATTTCAGATCTTTATTATTGAGTTACAGTAATAAAATATTATGAAACCATGAAGTTTTTACTTTTTTTACTTTTTCGACACTATTTTTTTTATTGAGAAATCTATATATATATGATCAAATTGTAACAGACCAGAACTTTATTTTTTTTAAGAAAAAAGGTAATGAAGAAAGTCTTATTAAAGTTACAAAACATATTTAGAATTTTAGTTTGTTTTTCTTTGTAAAATATTTACTATAATGTATTTATTTATTTAAGACTATATATATATTCAGTTTTAAATAGATATAGGTTACTGAAATCGGCTATTAACCGATTTTAATGCGGTTTTCTCTTAAAATTCTCTGTTGTAAACTTCACTAAGCACTTATCGTTTTGTTTATTTCAATTGCTTCACGAACAAGAGTATAGTTTTATATGTGTGGCGACTTCCACATATAACGCAACAACAGAACACACTGCAGCACCATCTACCAAAGATACGTTGAACTAAGGAGTAACAAAGGAAACTAAGAAACTACCAATCCTGCATCGCGCAATAGAAGTTCTCACGCCGGTTATACAACATCACGACATATATACAACTTCCTAACATCAACCGTTGGGCAGTGGCCCACCAGGCATGATCACCTCGCCTGGTCGGAGAATTCTCCCTTTGTATTGGAAGGATATCATATTCATTCCCCCACATATGTATATATAATTTACTCGTTGTGATTTATCTATTTAACTCCTTCACTCTGACTCGGTTACGCATACACGCGTTATTTTGTGTATATATGTATAAGACCATTACTCACGAACCTACATATACTTCAGTATTAAAAACCACGATGCCAAAAAAGCTAGTGTAACATACAAATAGTCTTAGTCGGACTGATAAGCCATATTGCTAAGAGGATAACTGAAAAATAACAATGATAATAATCATACTCTTAATACCTTTTTTACCAAAATATTTAATGAATCATGAACAAAAAAATATAAGTATTCGAATAAAATCGAATAATGTATTGAACATAAGCACATGACCTGTGCATAAGTTATGAGGTAATAGCATTGGCCGTGTATGACACATGCATGAACAAAACAATAGTTGATCAAATAGAAACTCATACAGGCAACAATATTTAATAATTTTTTTTATATTACTTATGGTTCGAAACCAATGTGAAAATTACTTGCATCGGAGTTTAATTATATGAAAGTAAAAAAGGCTATTTCGTACTTTTCTAAACTTGAAGCCTTTAATAAAATACATGTCGATGTTGATAAAAAAACTAATTTTAATGATCTGTATCATAACTTTAATCATTGAAATGAAAAAAGTAATTAAATTGTATACTACTTATTAGGTAATGGATTTTGCCCACGGCTGCGCTCGCGTGTATTTTTGTTATCGCAATAAAAAGTAGCCTGTATATTTCCTCGAGACCCAAAAGATCTAAGTGCCGAGTTTCATTGAAATCTGTATAGCGGTTTAGCCCCGAAAACACTACTTTCGAATTTATTATATAACTATGTATTTAACGAATAATATACAGCAACTTAGTAAAAGTTATTTACCTAAAAAAAAACCTAAAATTTGTTTTTAATAAAAGATAAAATGCTTAAGTTTCTTCTATTGACCTTGATGTCATACGACAAAGCCAGTCAGATGTATAGAAATAAGTAAAATAGTGGAATCAGTACAAACGAGTTTAATTTTGGAATGAAACAAGTTCCATCAAGTTCCGACAATCGAGAGTATAAATTAAAAAACTCTTACAAAAATTTATTCTTTATGTTTACATACTAAGCAATGTAAAGTTCTTAATTTTTTAGTAACATGTATCCAAAGTCAAAAGCTATCAAGTCATAAGTACAATACACCAAAGGATTTTAAAATTGCCTTGATACACTTTCCGCCATCTATCGAAGGGTATTCAAACTTTTTGTGACGCTAATTCTTAACATGATAAAATGTTACTTAGGAGCGTTAAGCGGCACGACCATACCATCCGTTTCTCGAAACGGTATGAATTACTCTTAGGAAGAATATTAGGAAATTAATTACCAAGAAGAAAGTCCAACGGCTTTTCTTCTTGGTATAATTAAAATGAAAACTTGATTTATTATTATTTAAGGAAATCCGTATGCGCAACGAATGAGTATTTTTTTCAATTAATAAATTATTGGGTTTAATTTTAAACACGATGGTGACAGTCGAAGAACATTTTTCTTTTAGTTAGTAGTAGTTAGATAGTATTGATACGCGGCTTTAATCAGATAAATATCGATTTTTTCCATCCTTTACAAATACTTTATGTGCTAGTATATTATATTCATTTTGGCCAAATTTCATTAAAATCAGTCGGGTTGTCCTGATGAAATTGAGTAACAAACCTGCATTGATCTCATCTTTAAAGCAAAAATGGATATATTTTTCAGCTTCCAAAATAATTCCATTTAAACATCAAACATTAAAACACCAGTTTAGTAACATGTTTGAGTCTATAAATTTTGTAATAAAAGCTTACGTTTTCGTCAATAAGATCTTTTTCTTATAAGTAAACACGTTAAGGTATCTCAGAGTAAATAGATTACAATCAATTTAGAAAGAGTGATTCGCCCTAAGTGTGCTGTCTCAATATTATTTATTCATGAACAATTTGCGATGCAATCAGGTCAACGATAAGGGTGGGGTTACAATGAAAGCTTTAGGTACAAATTTAAACTAAAACAAACAATTGCCAATTAAAAAAAACATTTGCCTTCATAAAACCTGAATTAAAATATCAGTAGATAAGGTATGTGACTTTATGATATCTCATTGGTTTAGCGGTTAGCGTTTACGACTGCTTATGAAGAGAAAGCCTCTTTAGCGGCAGTCACATGCGCTTACCGTTTCGATTCGATTCTCAGATCTGGCTAAAAATGGTGTTTGGTTTTTCTAAGAAAATCCTACTTTTTTACTTACTACTTACGGTTGTGAGTACACATTCCGATTGTCAAGAACATCTTTTTTTTTTCTTTTTAAAAGACAATTCCTGCTTTAGGAATATACATTCTGTGTCGTGTGGGGACATTACAATGATACATGAAACAAACACAAAGAACGCTTAGATTTAGAACAACAACTTTTGGATCACAAAGTGTTGTCCCATGTGGGATTTGAACTCACAACACTTGGTACAGTAGAAAGCGGCATAGCAACCGCTTAGGCTACTAGGCGAATCGTGTAGGAAACAAATTGCACCAAAATTAACTCATTTGATTTCTGTAATTTATGTTACTTGCTATTTCATGAGAAAGATTCAGACATTTTAGTAACTGCTAGTTTAAGTTTGTTTGACTCAAACCTGTTCAAGCATACACAGTCAATCTATTTCTGCTTGTCCTATCTCTTACTCGACATTTTCTTGCCTTCTTATCTTGCTTTTCTTTAATAGTATTTCAAAGCAATGAGATCAGCTCTATTAGCTAGTAAAAGTGTTCTTTGGGCATGCGTGCGTTTTGGGGCGTTCGGGGTTCTTTGATTTATCTTAAATCTGTCTTTGATTTATATACTAATCGTTACGCTTCTTCACTGAGACCATAACTTTATGTCGAAACACGATTTGACTTTGATAAAACACGATTATAAACTTCATGGTTCGTTTTTGCATTTTTATAAAGATAGCAACGTAGGAACGGATCAATTTGCATTTTGTTCTGGAAAAAATGTTCTTTTTTTATTAGTCAATTACATTTTTTTATATTAAAACTGTAAAGGAGTTCGGAAATACTACCTGCAATCTTTTTTACTCGAAACAGATTTTGTTTGATATTTTAATATTTGAATACAAAAACAGTGTTTGTAGCCTCTACTTGTTGGTTTTTTACTAGCGTTAAATTTTCATTTCACCAATAGCATTTTTAAATTAATCAAAGCGAATATTTTGAATATATGCAGTACCCCGCGAATAGCGATTACAATGGATGCAAACTTATTTTCGACTGATATTTACATTCTTTATTAATAAATTTTTCATTTGATCTGCATACTGATTTCTTTTTCTATCAGATTCAATGAGTAGGCTTTTGTTTTAACATCTTCAATAAATTATAGATGTACAGCAATAAAAGGAAAAGCAAAAAAAAAATATTTTGATAATATTTTAAGCCGTCTAGCATGCTTTATTCAATCAACAACCCATAACGTCCCACTGCTGGGCTCGGGTCTCCTCTCAGGAGAGGGTTAAGGCCATACGTCCCCACGCTGGCCAAGTGCGGGTTGGGGACTGGCAAGACAACGTTGTGGCTATGTAATCTTACCGTTGGATGTTTTTTAAGCCGCCCGAAGGCCTCCAACTAAGCTTCACGACTGTTATCCTATGATAACAACCGGGACCGACTGCTTAACGTGACCTCCGAATCACGGAGACGCTCATGATAACATGCCACTAGTGGTCACCCATCCAGGTACTGACCGCGCCGTCGTTGCTTGCCCTCGCTGATTGTTTCTAATCACCGAGTGCAACTGGGCTATGAGCGCTTTATTAAGACCTTTTAAATATATCAAAGGAGTAAATAGGTCCTACCTGATGATAGTACTCAGGAGTAACGAGTTTTAACCCTCCCTCTAATTCATCACGGGGTCCTTGCTGTACTCGGAGTTTTGCCGAGGGAAGAAATTCACAACGAAATGATCCGTCAGAGAACCAAGGTGACCAACATACCTCTTGAAGTTTGTACGTAGAAGTGGAACTGAGCTGGTTACATATATCACAGAACCGATAACAGCTAGAGGAAGCATATTCTGGAATGAAGATCATGTCTTGGCAAATGTATCGTGGAGCGTCTTCAGCCCAGATATTGGGACGACTTACGTAAGAGGACTGGCAGCGACTGGATCCACAAGTAGAATAAACAACCTGATGATAGAATTACAAGGAGATGGTTGTTTGTTTGGTCTGTGTACATTGTTAAAAGTATTTCACTTTCTACTGTGGACAAAGAACGATTTAAAACTCTAAAAGAGTTGACTCTAAACAGGTAGTTAATCAGAAAAGAAAAAATCGAAAACTCTACAAGCGGGTCTGTTGAGTAAAATAAGATGGTAATATAAGAAAACTCATTAAGTTCCCTCCAAATCAATCTAAATTGTTATATTTATACCGTCTGTTATATGAATATTCATACAATTCAAGTCTGAAAATTGCAGAAATTTCTAAGGTATTGAACAGTACACAAACCGACACATTTTTTTTTGTACATGCTGCTCAAAAATTTAATATTTATTTAGTTTTCGCAATGTTCTTTAAAATATACAAAATCAAAAGAAAACTTATGTAAAACATTTTCTTGCAATAAAACCTTATATCAATAGAATTAACTAGCCTTTAAGCATCGTGACATAATTTTTAAAAAGCAAGCACTTTTACCAGCTGTCATTTTTTGTTTTGTTGAGTGACAAATGGCCGAGCAATGTGACTAAAATTTTAGTTTATACATATTTGTGTTGTGTGTTTTTTTATATATATTTTTATGTAGTCTTTTTGATTTCGAACTTTATCTTTGAATTTGTACGAAATTTTTAGTGTTGAATTCGTCATTTTTTATTACATCAAAAAGCTTACCGTGGCTCTATAAACTGTGACTGTTTTGGAGTGTATCGTTAGAACTACTAATATCCTTGTAATAACGGTAAGAATCTGCATATAAAATTAAATAATGTAAATATACTTTGTGTGCATTCTGACGTATCAAATACTCTTGTCAAGCTTCTAGACCTACGCAACTTTCAGGTTTTATCTCTAAGTTATGTTTTATTTTGACTAGATACCTATAAAAACGTTTTAACAACAGATATATTATTTTATATCCATATGGCGATGGATTAAGAATACGGAACGGCATCTTTAGTCATCCCATGCGTATCGTAAGAGCCGATTAAGGCAGTAAAATGCGTAGGACAACAACATACAAGCTCTATACCAACTCGTTTAGCCAGCGGGGTATATTTCACCAAAACCTACTCTTTAAAAAGAAGTTGAGAAATTTAAAAACACGATATTGAGTCTGTCTTTCTACAACTCTTTTACGGCCAAACCACTGCACCCATTTCAATGAAATTTGGCATGCAGATACTTTGATTTTTGTGGAGGACTTAAGCTACTTTTTACTGCAATAACTGAGAAGCACGCGGATGGAACTGCGAGCAAAAGCTAGTTATTAAAGGTTGACCCACGCAAATTTGTACGTGACTCTTTTCAATTACGCTTAACTCCTTGTAGTCTAAGCGTAATGTTAACTAACGTGCACGTGACGTGCCAGCAAAACACATTTATAGAAAAAAAATAAAAATCGGTTAGACAGTTTCGGAGTTCGTCTTGAGCAAGAACGTGACAAGACAATTAAAATATTACAATAATAGACTATTTTTTCACGTTAAACCTAAAATTCAACTAACCAACTGATTCTATTATATAATAGTCAATTACTAATAACAACTATAATAAAAACGTAATAAACCAATATACTGAAAGCTATGCAAAACATTTATAATGACCTCACAACTTATTTCTACATTTTAACGTTAATGCAGTACAACTTCGTAGAAAACAATAAATTATTGGTTTAAGAGTCGTAGTGATAGTGACAGGATGATCAATGGTTCTAAGCTACAACGGCAAACAGTATAATGTACAATTAATGACCCTTACAGGTATTGCTCTTCGTATAAAACTTAAAAAATATTTTTACTGGTTTTGTTACTAGAAGGACTAGGTCGTCCGTCGACTAGTCCTCCACGTCACGTGCACGTTAGTAAACATTACGCTTAGACTACAAGGAGTTAAGCGTAATTGAAAAGAGTCACGTACAAATTTGCGTGGGTCAATCTTTAATAACTAGCTTTTGCTCGCAGTTCCATCCGCGTGCTTCTCAGTTATTGCAGTAAAAAGTGGCTTAAGTCCTCCACAAAAATCAAAGTATCTGCATGCCAAATTTCATTGATATCGGTGCAGTGGTTTGGCCGTGAAAGAGTTGTAGAAAGACAGAGTCAATTTCGTGTTTAAAATATAAGTAAGTATGGATATGTGGAGGAACGGGTCACATGTCCCTCTAACACAAAAGAAGGATCCTCCGACCAAGCGAGGTGATCATGTCTGGCGGGCCACTGCCCAACGGTTGATGTTGGGAAGTTCTATATATGTTAATCAGGGCGAGTACTTTTATTGCGCGATGCAGGATTTATAGCGTCTTAGTACTATACGTTACTCCGTAGTTAAGTGTATCTTGGGTAGATGGCGTTGTCATATGTTTATGTTGCCGCTGTATGTGTCGAAGTTGCCACAGATATAATATTTTGGATAACCAATCGCAGAGCAACCAAAGCGAGATAGTTTCAAATTAAACAAAGCTAGTACTAATGAACTATGAAAATTAAATTGATACCTACATGAAAAACTTTTTAATTGCTTTGCAAAAATTTCTAAAATATTTTCAAATCCTACGTACAAACTTCTTTGTCATCCAACAAGTAAATGTATACTTCAGTACTTTAATCAAAAATACGATTATTACTGCTTATTAAACAGATTTGTCATTTTTTATTAACTGTCTGAACAGTAGAATTATAGAAAATACTTAATTATATACTTTTTAATACTGTTTACATTCAAAGCATAATAATTATTATTTAACCACCATGTACAAATGGCACATCATCGCTAAAAAGCAAATTTTTGTAGACAACCTTTAGATACACAAATTAACAACATACATAAATTAAATAGATAGACAAATTCATGGGTAGTTTTGGTGTGAAAGTAAATTAATTAATTTGATTCATATAAAATAGACGTAGTGAAAAGTGGTAAAAATATTTTTCTGAATTATATAGTTCCATTATTCCTCTTTATATATTACGGAGTATTTTTTTTTTTTTTTTTTTTT